>JAJIYU010000273.1:0-60096 GCA_030144865.1 Tinospora cordifolia | reverse complement strand
CAAGCAAAAAAAAAGGAAAGAGGCCCCGCCCTTCCAAAACGAGGAGGGGGAGTGGGGGGGGCGGTGAGCACCAAACCCCCCCCCCCCCCCCCCCCCCCCAACCCCCAATCGAGCCTACGATATAATAGAGGGGCTTTGGACCAATGAAAGGAACAAGCCTACGAATCGTGGAAAGCATCTGAAGAAGGGTCAGATTACTACGAATGCTGGTCCCAAATAGACCAAGAAATGGCACCAAACATTTTGAGGACAAAGGAGGGTGAAACAAAGGAGAATTTTAAAAAGAAAAGCATGACAACAACAGGGAAGAAAGCACAACATGCCAAAGTATGGAACCGCTACGCTTGTTACTTCTCCCCCAAGAATCAGATAACACAGACGAAACAATAAGGAGCTACGTATCCCCTAAACCGAGTGCGACAAAAGACATAGAGAGAGGTGGCAAGCACACCCCACTCCAACATGGCCACATGCAAGAAGAAGGTAGGGTCAATAGAGCCGCAAAGGAGGAGGCTTAGAAGGAAGAGATGCAAACGATATTTCTACGAGAGCAAATCGAGAATATGCATGGGGCCCAAGCATAGGAGCTAGAGAGAGCCCAAAATTTTCTACTATTGATTGAGGCCCAGTTGATTGAAGTTAGGTAGGTAGAGACAGTTCAATCAAATTCAGGCCAGTATTTCCTCAAAAAGATTTTAAGCAAGCACATTAGGGGTTGTGGCTCTTTTTCTAAGACAAGGATGATAAGAAAGATTGTTGGTGCTGTTAAGGTGGATATTGATGCTCTACGACAAACCAAGAAAAGTTCCATGGATACGTCCATTGTCTCTGGTCTTTGGAGAAGAAGCTTTGTAGGTTGGATGGATCTTCCAGTGACAAGAACTATAGCAGGGGTGCTTATTATGAGGGATTCATGGAAGATCAAGGTATTGGATAGATTGGAGGGACATTTTTCTCTGACAATTAAAATCATGTTTAAAGACTATACTGATTGGTGGTTCTCGACAATTTGTGGCCCTTACGATGCTCGAAGAAGAAAGGAATTCTTATAGGAGATAGCCGCAATTTCTTCAATTGTCCAAGGCCATGGTGCATTAGAGGAGATTTTAACATGGTGAGACGATTTGGAGAAAAGCTAAATGGTAACCATAAGACCACATTTATGAGACAGTTTTGATGATTGGATTCAAGAACTCAATCCTCAAAGACCGAAGCTAAGGAAAATGAAATATACCTAGGGTAATGGAAGAAACCCTCGAATCAGGTCCAAATTGGGCAGGTTCATAGGTAATGTGAAATGAGGGGAAAAACTCATTCAACAGAGTGTCCGAATAATGGAAAGGACTACCTTAGATCATTAGCCAATCATCATAGACACTTGAAAGACTAAACGCGGTCTCTCCCCATTTAGATTCAAAAACGATTGGCTAGAAAATCTAGGATTCGACAAAATCTTTCAACAAGGTTGGGCAAAATTCAAACTAGTGGATAGGAAGGGTATAAGATCATGACTAACCTTAATGGAATACCCACCACCGATTACAAGACATTCCCCCACCCACACATCCACTCTAATATGGAATATACCAAAGATAAAAGGACTATTACTTATCCAAAAGGACGCTAAAGACTGAGATTCTTTCCAAATCAAACTTGGAGGAAGGAACCTACCTTCAAAGATCCTTGCATTTCTTTCCCTCCTTCCACAAGCACCAAAGCACTGCAAAACTTGCCACCAACCAATGAACTCTCCACTTCATATAAATCTCCTCTCGAAACGGACATACACTAAACTAAACAAGCTACTCATTTACATCTAGGAATACAACTGCCTCCTCCACCTTGGCCACACATAGTTGGATAAAGGGCATCTTAACAACAAATGATCAATTGATTAGCTACTTTATTTACATAGATGACAGCATGAAGGGGAAAGGAAATGACGTGGGAAACATTTTTGAATCATCTCCCCTATATTAAATTTCTCTAAGACCACCCCCCAAGCGAAAAACTTAACTTTAGATGGAATAAGGGCCTTCTATATCTCCGTTAATAGTTAGTTGAGGAAAAAAAACATCAAACAAGGAAAAGAAAAAATATTTGGAAGAGAAGTCCCACCAGGCCTCTTTGAACCACACTATTCGATCATTTCTATCCTACAACACACAATCTCTCAATAATGCTAGAACAGCTCCCTCTTCCTTTTCACACCTCGCCTTGCTAGAAGCCTTCAAATAAAGGTTCCCTTGGATGGGAACCAACCCTTCAACTTACCCACTAAAATAGGAAATAAGGTTATATGTCATTTATTTTGTCTGTACAGTCTAGGAAACATTCCTACAAATGTCTCGTTTCCCCACCACACATCCTTCCAAAACTGATTCACATCTCCTCGCCCTAATCGCAGTCTAGTAAATGGACTAAAACATTGGTATAGGGAGTGGATGAACTTCCAAGGACTTCTGTGAATTGCACTCCTCTTGACCCCAGCATCTCTGCTATTAATGTTTAGACCACATCTGCTTTTACTCACCTGGGCTCATAGCTAATCTTGCTGTCTAGGAAATCTTCAAAGTCATTTCCCACCAAAGCTTTATTCCTTGCTACTAAGTTGCCAATCCAAAGACCTTCCTTCCTTAGTTGTACTTTGCTCCATTCTACGAGATGAAGCCCATTACCATCTTCCCTACCTTTCCATAAAAAAATTTCTCATTAATCTCTATCTTTGTAGCTTCTCCTTTCCGAATTTCAAACACTGATAGGAATTATGTAGATAAGGCATCTAACACTACTTAAAATAACGTAAGTCTACCTCATTTAGAAAGAAATGCTTTCTTCCATCCATCTGACCTCTTAGCCACCTTGGAGACCATCAATTCTCAAAATATTTGGGGCCACGACTTTCCTCAAAGAGGCATCCCTTAATACTTTAAAGGTAATTCTACCTACTCACACCCAATTCTTACTGCAATCTTTTGTAACTAATCTTCAGTTGTAGATATTCCGGCTATCCATGTTTCGGACATGTTAACGAGCGTCCCTGAAGCCCAACAAAAACTTTTTTTTTTGAAAAGAAACTATGAATACTTATATTAATATAGAAACTTTAGCCAGACGAGACATCTGCCTGAAGCTAACATTATAAAATACAAAATGACCAATTATTTTTGGTCCATAATATTCCCCCCATCACACTACCATTCCCCAAAACTACAACCCTTTCCCATTTTTGACACCGAGATCCAAGTTGAGAACAAAATGTTGGACATCTCCCAAATTAACCAATCCGATTTACATTTATCAAAGAAAATTCTTGCATTACGTTCTTCCCATATACTATTGAAAACAGCCACCAAAACAGTTCTCCAATATGGTTGAATTCTAGCTCTCAAAACCACTTTTGGGTCTGAAAAAGATTTCCTCCATCAGGAGAGACGATGTTGTTATTCTTCTGATTCCACCAGGCCACACTTTCTGGACCACCGTGGACTCACCAAAAAGATGTTGGATCGTTTCTACATCTTTCTTGCACATAACACATATAGCCGGATTAAAATAATGATTAGGAAAACATTTTTGAATGTTATCCGCTGTGCTGATTTTCCCCAAACTGATTAAACAAGCCACAATTTGAGCTTTAGCTGGGCATTTGACTTCCCATATTGATCCACAAATGTGATTAGTCTGAGCTTCTCCTTCATCTTCCATTTTGCTCATAAACGACTTGACGCTAAATCTGTTGTCCTTTTCCCCTTGCCAGACTATTTGATCTTCTTCATTTAATTCATTTAGCTGGAAGTTGCTAAAAGTAGTCAAAAGTTCTCCCAGCTCGTCCATATGACTGTCCTCTAAACTATAGCGCAGATGTAGATTCCATCCCCAATGAACTCTTTCCCCATTCGTTGTTTGATTCCTGAAATCTGCCACTGTCGCATTTTGTTTAGTGCATTTCCTAAATACCTAAGGAAATTTGTCTTTTAATTTGCCTTGATGACACCATTGGTCCTCCCAAAAATTCACTTTATCTCCTTCACCAATTCTCCATAAAATGAGCGGCTTTATCTGACTATACATATTGTAGATTCCTTTCCATGGAGCTCTATGACTGCTTTTCTTCTGGATTCCAGCCTCTTTACTGTGGTTCCTTGTCCCATGAATACTTTTTATAATTTTGGCCCATCTAGCCTCTAGTTGTTGAAACATTCGCCAGATCCATTTTCCCCTCAGAGCATTGTTTCGCTTCGATAATCCCCCTATACCGAGCCCTCCTTTGGTAACAACCCGACAAACTTGATCCCATTTTACTGAATTGTGTCATCAGGTCTCATTTGTGAGGTGCCATAGAAAGTTCCTGATATATCATTCAATTGTTGCTGCCACCTTTCTCGGCATTTTAAAAATAGACCTGAAATATGTTGGCACCGCTTCCAACACTGATCTAATCAGAGCTAATCATCCTCCTCTTGAAAGGAGACTATTCTTCCATCGTGCTATTCTCCCATTTATGGTCTGAACCATTGGATCCCAAAATCCATTTCTGTTTGGATTTCCTCCAAGGGGTACCCCAAGGTACTGTATTGGTCATTTTCCATTAGAAATTTTGAGATTCGCAGCCATATTCGTAACTGTCTCTTCCTCCATATTGATGCCTAATAGCTTGCTCTTTTTCCTATTGATCTCCAATACCGATATGAGATAAAAAGGCATTGAGAATGTCCATTATTGTGTTAATCTCTTGTTCTTTATTCTTCATGAATATCAAGCAGTCATCCACGAACAGAATGTGGTGGAGTCTGATTTTCTCCTTGCCTACCCGCATTCATTCTATTCTTCCTTCCTGGGCAGCTTTCTCCATGATTCTTGATAATTCATCTGCCACAATAGTATACAAAAATGGTGACAGGGGATATCCTTGGCGTAATCCACGTTGACCATCAAATTTCCCAGTTGATCGTCCGTTGATGAAGATGGAATAGTTAACTGTTTGCATACAAGCTTTAATCCAGTTTCTCCATCTGTCTCCAAAGCCTTTCTGCTCCATGACAAAATCCAGGAACCTCCATCGAACAAAGTCATAGGCTTTGGAGAAGTCAACTTTCAGCACCAGCCATTCCTTCCCATTAACTCTACAGTCTTCAACAGCCTCATTTGTGATTAGGATTGCATCTACTATCTGCCTATCTTTTACAAAGGCCATTTGGCTCTCGCTAATCGTTTTAGGCAGGATTGTTCTCAATCTGTTACTTATTGTCTTTTTTTTACAAATTTGTAGATGCTTGTGAGGCTAATAGGATTGAAATCCTCCACTTTGTTGGCATTCGCCTTCTTCGAAATCATGTAGATATACGTCTTATTCACCTTCCCATTAATAACAACATCCTTGTGGAATTCCTTTAGGACTGCTAAGATATCCTCTTTAACAACCTCCCATGCTTGTTGGAAGAACGCCATGGTGTATCCGTCCGGACCTGGCGCCTTGTTCCCGTCACAACTGAAAACTGCCTCCCTTATTTCAGCCTCTTCAAATTCTCATTCCAGCCACCAATTATCACTTTCTATTATACTACTCCATTTCACACCTTGAATTCCTTTTTTGGTGAAAGATTTTTCTGTGAAGATCTCCTTGAAATAATTAATAATGATCTGTTGGATATCTTTTTCCTCCTCCCACACTTTCCCATTTTTGTCCTCAATCTTTGTTATCACATTCTTTGCTCATCGCATGGACATGATCTGTGGGAATAATTTGTATTTGCATCCCCTTCCTTTGCCCATTACACCTTAGCTCTCTGACCTTCCCTCCTCTCTTGTCTCCCTTCGAGGATCTGAATCTCCTCTATTGTATGTTTTTGTTCCCCTATCAGGTTTAGGTCATCTTCATTTTGTATCTTCATGTCCATCTTTCTGAGAGTCTTCTTCAGATCAACTACTTTTGCTTTCTCCTCCTCTACTTGTCCTTTACTCCATTGTCTTAATTTGTCTTTTAAATTTTGCAACTTTACCATCATTTTGTAGCCAGCCCATCCGCTCGGATCATCCTCTTTCCATCCCTTTTCTATCTACTCCTTAAACTTGGGATGATTCAACCAAGTATTTTCGAACCTAGAAGGACCTGGTCCCCATTTAGCTGCCTCTGTGTTCAGCATTAACGGCCAATGATCAGATGTAATCCTTTGTAAACCCCACACTTTCTGGCTCTTGAATTTCTCTTGCCATTCATCATTACATAGAAATCTATCTAATTTGGACATAGCAGGTCTGTCCCTTCCATCACTCCAAGTGTATTGTAGATTATTCATCTGAGGTTCATACAGGCCCATCTCCTCTATCCACTCATCAAACATTTGCATTGTAGATGAAGTACGTCTACAATTCTTCTTCTCCTTCATTTGTCTTACCATATTGAAATCTCCTCCTATGCACCAGGGTCCTTGGATGTTTGCCGATATTGCTGCTGATTCGATCAAACACTCCTTGCAGCCTTTCCTGTCACACGGCCCATACACCATTGTGAACCACCACATTGAGTTCTCACAGTCCTTAATCTTCATCGTTAAAGAGAACGTCCCCTCCCATTTCTCTTGAACCATGATGCTTCGGCTATCCCACATGAGAATGATCCCTTTGCACAATTATGAATGCATTCTCAATGTTTTCATCCTCTCCTTCCAAGAAAAGAAGAGTATCAGTCGTGAACTGCAAGTGAGAAACTTCAACCTTATCTGTGCCCACCACAAAACCCCAAATCCTATGTGCCTCCCTTCCTTTATCTTACATTCGTCCCAAAACGCCCACCACTAAAGTGAACAAAAAAGGGATATTAGATCTCCTTGTCTCAACCCCCTTATAGCTTCAATTTTGCCCCTCAACCTTCTATTGATGAATATCGAATATGTAGCTGATCTCAGACACCCTTGAATCCAACTCCTCGCCTGCCACCAAACCCCTTCTTATCTAATACAAAATCGAGAAAATTTCAATCAACCATGTCATAAGCCTTTTCAAAATCAATTTTAATCACCACTCCTTTCTTCTTCCTTACCCTGTAATCTTCCGCTATTTCATTCGCCACTAATATTGCATCCATTATATTCCTTCCTCTCACAAAAGCCAACTGATTTTTTGAAATTGTGTCACCCATCACCCCTTCAACCCTATTTGCCAAAACCTTTGTAATAATTTTGTATAGACTCGTCATGAAACTAATAAGCCGAAAGTCTTTTACCCACATCACTACATTCTTCTTTAGAATCAGGCAGACGTATGTCTCATCGGTACACCTATTTACCTCTCCTATTTGATTAAACTCTTTGATAATCTCCATTAAGTCACCTTTTAGTACATCCCAACTCTTTTGGTAAAATATCATTGAAAATTCATCAGGCCCCAGAGCCTTACAATAGTCAGACTCAAATATTGTCGCTCTACCTTCTTCCTCTGAGAATTGTCCCTCCAACCTCTTGCTAGCCGCCTTATCTATCGAATTCCAATTTATTCCTTCAATTCCCGATAACTAATTTTGTTTCTTTCCAAACTCCTCAATTCAGAAAAGTGGCCCATGATATGCTCCACTATCTTGTCCTCCTCCTCAATCACCTCCCCTATTATCTCCTTCCATCTTAGAAACAATATTTGTGACTTGCCTTCCGCTTAGGATTCGGTAGAAAAACCTTAAGTTGGCATCACCTTCCTTTAGCCATTTAATACAAGCCTTAAACCATGCTCCCCGTTCCATTTTCCTATTTAATTTCCAGAGCTCACCTTTTTTTCCCAGCTCTCCCTCCTCTGCTCTTCATCCCACTGACTAGTGCCTTCCAACCAATCAAGATCCCCAACACAACTCTCTGTCTCTTTCCTTCTTCTCTCCTCATTACCCAATGTTGATAACTCCCACAAATAGCACTCCTTCACTACCTTCAACTTTTGCATAAATTTAAACCCCTCTCAAACCCCCGAGTTATGGGACTTCCACCACCCATTAATCTTTTCCACAAAAGTCAAGAATTGCACCAACTGGCCATCAAATCTTTTTGGGACAAGACCCCACAGAGCCTTAAAAGTGCCTAAGGATATTGGTCAATGATCATAACCAATCAACCCCCTACTTCTTGTTTGCAATATGAAAATGTATTGGCCAACCATCACCAAATAAAAATCTATCAAACCTGCAACACACTGGGTCTCGTTGAAATTAGACCATGTAAAGGTGTCATTGGGGAGAGGAGGATCATGGAGACTTAATTCTCTTATCAAACCATCAAAGTCCCTCATGATTTTAGTTAATCTCCCTTTTTTTAAAAAAAAGTATTGGCCCACGTTGAAGTCACCCCCCATACACCATCTATCTCCACATAACACACTTAAGGCCCCTAATTCATCCTACAAGTAATCTCGGCATTATCTACCACACGAACCATAAAATCCTAATAGCGCCATTCCTCCCCATTCAATGCCTCACTTTGACTGATACTGCGAAATGCCCGATGATTTATTCAATCACTGTACAGCTCCTAATCTTCCATGCCACCAAAAGATCGCATGCTAACCCTATTGCCGGCAAGTAAACCCAATCTTTAAATCTTGATTGCCACAACGCCCCTATCAAGTCCCTCCCCACCTTGCTCTTCTTAGCCTCCTGAAGAATGATAATATCTGGATTGTTGCCAATAAACCATTTTATCATTCTACGCTTATCTCTTGATCCACACCCACGAATATTCCAAGATAATATCTTCATTGTAACATGCACCTCCCTCCCGACCTTTAATGAGACTGCCTACTCTTATACCCCAATTCGCCTTCTCTCTTTTTAATTTAATCAACAAAACATTAATCTTTGCCAAAAAAATTTCCACCTCATCCTTGCTAAGGGCATCTACCGACTTCTAAGTTCCCTCATAAGCTGGCTTTGATGACTATCTTGTACCTTGAGTGGCACTTTTGACCTTCTACCACTTACCGAGAATTTAGAGTTAGGCACTATCGAAGGAGGATATATCAGTACAGTGGGGTGGAGAGCCTCTAGATTCTTCTGAAATGCCCCCTACTTGACCTTGACATAAAACATTCGACAAAGCCCCTTGAATATCCACTTCACCTTCCTCCTCATCGCCTTCTCTAATTACACCTGATCTTCGGATGTATTGCTACAATAGCTCGATGAATCAGCCTAACATGACACCAATTCCCCCTCTTCCTCTGATTCACCATCATCGTCACTCTCATCGTCGCCACTCAAAACCGACATCCTACGCCTCTCGCCACTCCATCCATGTTCTCGCGTCACCAATGCGTTATCGACGTGAACAACTTTTTGGAGGTTCACCTTTTGTTTAGACCTCCTTTATACACCTACATCGGATTATCATGAAGATGCCATGTTCCCCTATTAACTTCCCCTTGAATCACTTTGTTGCTTTAATGGCTACTAGTGAACAAACTGGACCATCATGGGCCCCACCCTGTCCAAACCCAACAAGCCCGTCTCCCTCTTGTTGCCCTTGGGCCTTAATCCTCTCTGTGTGTCTGCAACTGTAACATCTAGGTTGTTGTGGGTCCCGTCCTTTTGATGCACCACAAGCCCAGCGTCCTCCTATTTCCCATGGGTCGTATGCCTTTTTCTTCTAGGCCTTCAACTTCTCGTGGCCTACAAGTCCGTCATCCATACTGTTTATCCTATCTGAACAGAACCCTACACCTTGGTCCCCCTTTCCGACCCATCACCCTCAGTTGACTTCTGTCACTATCCCTAGCCATAGGAAAACGTTTTCCATCCTATCCAACACATCTGTCACTATCTCTGAGCCACGTACCTCCATCCCATTTAGCTATGATCCGATGCAACAATTTGTCATGGATAAGTGTGTGTAGCCCCTCATCTAGCTTTTCGTCGTCTTCAAAATTCAGGTGCATCCCTCTTTCAACAGCATTAATAACAGTTGAACCCGCCATACTCCTATACAGCTACTCCACTGTTACGATTGCTTCCATCTTTCTGTCAGTCCCAAGAACAGGTCATCACTCCGTACTTTGTCGTACAACCCCATTTTGCTCCGGTGAATGCTTCCAACACCAGTTCCCCTCATTCACTACGCTCGGAGACCCTTCTGCTTCGTACCACTTCTGAAACACAACAGTCATCATCTCGTCGTTCCTTCTTCCCCGACTGTCTCATCCTCTATGTTGACACAGAATAGTTGAATGGAGAACACCTCGCCTTCTTTGCGGACCTCCATGACTTCTGGTAGAAATTCACCACTCCACCTAGTTACCTTCATAAAAGCCATGTCATTTGCAACCCCTTTAACTGATTTAAGGTCCATCTCTATTAAATCTCCGCATTTCATTGCAATTTCTTCTAACATTGCCTTCGTCCATGCTTCTACTGGCACTCCTATTCTTATTCGTGCCTTGTGACAACAAAAAACACTATTACTCCATTGTAATCCTCTCCCATTTCCTTATTTCACAATTCAAACCCGATTTTATCTTCCCCTTAAGCAGTAAATTCCACTCAGACTCTATCAAACATTTGTAAATAGCTCTATCCCCGCAAATGGGAGCTAGTCTGCAAGCGATCGGGATCTGATGAAGTACTTAATCTTCTATATCTCCCCGTTATACCTCATTCGTGAACCTCATAAACACCAACCACCTTATACTATGGTCTCAATTGCTTTCAGTTCGTTTCTTAGGAGTAAATATCTTAGCATTGTAATACGTAACCATGTCTGAATATCCCATCCGGCTTTTGTACTTCTTTTTCATTATTAATAAAGTTTCCCTTTCCCAAAAAAAAAATATCTTAGCATTGAGAGTATGACTTGCTTGATCTCTTATATGTCTCGTTTCGATGCTCCAGTCCAATCCTACACTTCAGGCCGAGTCTAGAACATGGGTTGTCTTACCTATACCTCCTAAAGTCAGAATACATACATCCAAATCGTTAATCAATTCCACCTAATTATAATTTCTACCTTCCTCAGGAACAATGGCGATTCTTTGGCAGCCATTCTCAACCTTCATCAACCTTAGAAAGCTTCCCCTATTGTTAGTGGACATTTCAGCTATCAGAATAGACGCCTTACACCTCCATATCCTCTTGAAGTTACCAATCTCTCATCTTTTTGTTTGCCTCTATCAATATCTTCTAGAGCCACCTTCCTGTCTATCTCTATTGAAACAGTTTAGATTTAGTATATTCGTCAATGAATAACACATTCCACCGTTTAGACCTCCACACTTTGATACACTTCCATTCCATCATTTTAAGGAGGGGGTTGTTATGTCTTGAAGCGGTCTCAAGTCAGCCTTTGGATTCATTTGTTTCAACTAATTTTAAATGTGCATCTCATACCGTTACTTGCCTCTATACACAATCTCATCATCATCCACATCAAATGTTGGATTACATAGGCATTTGAAGATTCTAATCACAGAAGTAGTTTTCAGCTGCGAACAAGGAAGCTTCCTCGTCCGCATGGATTTATGGTGCCATTTATCCAAAAAGAGTGGGGTACAATCAAGGGAGATATCCTAGCCTATCTACATGAATTTCATAGAGATACCAGTGTATACGGTGGACAATGAGACTTATACTTATTTCCAAAACAAAAAGTAAAGTCTATCTATTAGCTTAATAGCAAGCTTATATAAGATTATCGCAAAAACTGCAGCTAACCATAGTGAGTGTAAACCAAATGGCCTTCATCAAAGGCAAATAGATTATAGAGACTACTCTAATAGCAAACGAAGCAGTGGAGGACTACAAGGTGATTGGGAAAGAAGGCCTCCTTCTGAAGGTGGACTTCACCAAAGCTTATGATTTTGTTAGGTGGGGATTCGTGGATTTTGTTCTTGAGAGAAAGAGGTCGGGACTGTGGTATAGAAAATGGGTTCAACCTTGTCTAGCTTCAGTACATTATTTTGTGTTCATAAATGGGAGGCCGAGGGGGAAGATTAAAGGGTCCAGAGGTCTACAACAACGAGACGCACTACCCTATTTCCTCTATACATTAGTAGCAAATACTTTCACAAGAACCGTGGAGAAAGCAGCAATGTTGGATAAGAAGAAAGAACTACAAGTGGGCAAATATAAGATCCACATCATACACTTGTTGTTTGCAAATGATAGTCCTGATCTTATATCAGGACTGTGAATAAATGAAAACAAAAACCAGCTGTTGGGAATAAAAATACACCCAGAAAAGGTGAATAAATTCCGTAATGAGATCGACGTTTCCATGAAAAATTGGCCAATTACTTGCTTGGGTGTGCCACTAGGGTTGAACCCGAACAACTTTGCATTCTAGGAACCAATGATTCAAACTATCAAGAAAAGGCACAAGGTTGGAGAGGAAGCTATTTGTCAAAGGGTTAAAGACTACTACTGCTAAAAACAGTCCTTGAAGCTATTCCAACATATTTCTTCACCATTTTCCAAATGAAAACCAGGGTAGTTGTTGGAATTGAATAATGCATGCTAAGGTCTCTTTGAAAAGTGAAGACAAGGAGAAAGGACAACACTTAGTTAAGTGGGAACAAGTTTGCAGAGATGTCCATCATTGTGGATTAGGGGTGGGCAAGATCTAGTACGAAATGTTGCACTGGGGGAAAAATGAACATGGCGTATGATGACAAAACCAACGATGATGTTGGCTAAGGTTGTCACGAGTACAAATGGACTGAGCTGATGGAAGGGAGGCAAGTACTAGCAACAAAAGTACTTTGAGATCATCCTAGAAATCATGTTTAAGCTATATCCTAAGTTTAGACTTACATAGGTGGGAAGGTTGGAAATGGGAATCAAGTGGATTACTAGGAGGAAAATTGGTGTGGTATTACAAGCTTGAAGATGATGTTCCCAAATCTGTACAAGATGATGCACCCATAACTAATTCATAGTTCATAGCAAACTTGGTAGAGAGGGAGTTGGGCGTGGAATCTACATTTGATCAAGTATATCCAAACAGGAACGTAAGGGACAACTACATGGGTAACTGGATAAGATAACAGAGCTCTTGAATATACTGAATGTTTTTCACCCCTTAGAAGAGGAGGACAGATCTATTTGGACTAGGGATCCTCACCACACCTTCTGTGTTAAATCATTTATGCTGAAACTGGATTCTAGCTCTTAGCATCCTTCCTTCTTCAATGCAATTTTCATTTGGTCTACAAAAGACCTGACAAAATGCTAAAAGTCTAACTTGGATTATTTAACTAAAAAATATTAGCAGTGCAGAGGTTATTCAAAGAAAAAGTATCCTACCCATCTATTGTATACTTCTACATGTTGTATACGCAAGGAAGATGCTGAAGAGGTGCAACATCTTTTCAGACAATGTGAAGTTGTAGATGCAAATACCATCCATCCAATCTCTCTCAAAGAACATTAAAGGGCAATTTTGTTTGCTATTTGAAATAACATTTACGAGGATAGGAATGTTCCTATATTCAAAGACAAGAATAGGACGGTTGAAATTATTTGGGAGAGATTCATAATTTTGTTTCCTATTTGGATATACAAATCTAGACTAGCTCGAGGTTACACTTTTAAAGAATAGTTACGTAATTGGCACAATATTTTACAGATGTTAGAACTCCCCTGTCCATATACCTCATCTAATAGGGCTTGCTTTATTAATATATTATATTTAGTTTCTTTTCAATATATATGCACATGCATACATATACTTGATTTGACATACATACATCTACTTGATTCGAAAGAAAACAAATGCAAGGCTTATAAAAGACTGTTGCGTTGTAAGTCTTGTAACTAGCACTTACAAGACCATTGCAAATGTTATTCCCCTAAGAATATACAATGTTCTTTCAAACATAGTAGAACACTCATAGTTTTCCTTCATAGAAAGTAGACAAATCATTGACGCACTTTTGATTGCTACTATTACATTATTTCACCATGGGCCGAAAGCACGAATTAAACCCTCATCTTCTCCTTGGCAAAGAGAAATTTTATTATTTGATTATATCCACATTTTATTCGCTCATCATATGCACGTCTATCAGGCTATTGAGGATGCTACGGTTTGTGGGACTTCAGGTTGTGTTTAAGGTTGACTTTGCCAAGGATATGATATTATTGATTGGGACTTCCCTGAGATGGTGCACTTTAAGGACTATGGTGGTAGGTGGATGTCATGGATGATGGGTTGCATTCAGACTATCTCATGCTTAATTAGTATTAATTGTAGGCCCTTGGAAAAATTCAGTGCTAGGAGCGACTTTGGCTGGATGATCCATTGCCCTACCCTCATAGTGGATGTTTTGAAGAGAATGATGACAAGAGCTTTCCAGATTGATACAGTGAAGGCTTTTTGGTTAGAAAGGATCATGCAAAGGTGTCTCATTTATAGTATGCCGATAATAACTTGTTCATTTCACAAAGGGATGAAAAAAAAAATTGTTTTTCATGCCATTAGTGAGATTTTAGGCCTTTGAGCTAACATTGAAAAATGTCTCATGGCTAGAATTAGTAAGGATCCTAATCTCTTATAGAGTCTTGCCAATGTAGTGGGGTGCTCAATAAAGATTTGGCCAATGCAGTATAAAGGGAAAGAAAAATCAAGCACTTCTCTTGAGGAGACAACAATGGTGATGGCTTGAGTAATCTTATCAATTGGAACACAGTTCAATTGTTAGTGCGAGAAGAAGGCTTGGATATTAGCAACATAAAGAGGACAAATGTTTATCAATGTAGTAAGTGATCATAGAGATTCTTATGTGGACAAACAACCATATGGCCAAAAGTTGTTGTTAGTGGAAACAATTGAATGCCTTTTGGAGAGGAAGTAACTGTGACCAAGTTAATAGGAGATCCATTTTCAAGGGGCCATGGAAGTTTATTGCTTCTCTTGGCCTAGTGATTCAGCATCACATCTTTCCAAAGGTAAGGAAAGGCAAAGATTTTGGTTTCGGAAAGATTGTTGGATTGGTATTCGCGCACTAGCAGTTAATTTCCTAACTTGTAATCGCGTTTCCAATGTTCACAACCAGCCCATTGTTGCTCTTGTTCAGAGCAAGCTTCGTGACGGAAAATTACCAAGCCATTCCTAGAACATTCACATTTCTAGACCCTTGGCTATTAGGAAATCGTTAGTAAAGAACAAAAATTCAACTTCGCTCCAAACTTCGACATTTGAAAATTAGAATTAATTCGAAGAGTTCGAGAAATTTGAATGAACTTTTGTAAAGATTTGTCAACTTAGAAAAGTTTTAAAAAATATCATTTAAATGTTAAACTATACACAATTTCTATTGAAAATGATGAAAACAAACATAAATAAATACATTTTACATGTAAAACTATAAATATAATGGTTTCTAACGTATATTTTAATATCAAAGATGTTTAATGCACATTGTGCATGTTAACTTAAAATTGTTATAAAAAAGAAAGAAAGAGAAACTTATTGTCAAACTCTAATAGTCTTGTAAACATAAACCCTAGTTTATTGATCGTACACTCACTAATTGCTACAAGCACAACTATATTCGATCTTTTCTATCGATTACAATAAATGACTCTCATTTCTCATTCTTCTCTCAATGCCTCTCCTCTTCTTAGGTTCTCAACTTATTTCTATCTCGTCTTTCTTCTCTCTATCATCTCTCCTCAATGTTACAACTCGCTCTTCTTTCTTTTGGATTGTCACTTGCCAATTGTACATATCTCACCTTCGGTCTATTTCGTTTACGAGAGAATTTTTTGTTTTTTTTTGCAATATCTATGATTACATAGAAGAATCTCTATAAATAAAATCGATTCTTTTAAAAGAAAAGCTTTTTTTACAACTTTTGTGTATTTTTTTTCAAATAGTTAAAACTTCAATTGTAAGTAAACGTCACCAATTTTTTTGAAGATTTCGACTAAATTTTATAATTTTATATTTAACTGTGAACTTTGCTTCGATTGTCGAAATTACATAATTAATTTGGCTAATTTTCATACCATGATCGTTAGAAGTGGCACCTATCCTATCTTTCTAGAAAGTGTTGCCTTGTCCAACCTCCCAAATTGCTTTTCTTGGAACCTAGAATCTATTGGTGCATTCTCTTCCAAGTAACTTCAAGAAGCTTTATCCATGAGCCCATCTTAGAACTTTTCACCTAGCTCCTCCCATTTGGAATGCAGTTGTGCCCTCTAATGTCAAAGCAGTCAGATCTCTTGTTGTGTGCTATGCCATCAGAATGGGAATCAATGGATCAATTTTTCTTTGAGTGCCCCTAAGCCAAAGGGATGTGGGTTAAATAGAGTCAATTCTCAAAGGGAAGATTCCTTCCGCCTAGGACTATGGAGGAATGCTTTTCTTTGCCTTCGTCCTCGATTGTGTTGACGGGATGCAAGGAGGGAGTGGCGGTCGCTTCCTTTGCCACCATGTGGCACATTTGGTTGAAAACAAATCATAGGATTTTTCATGATTGGGTTAATGTCGGGGACAACTTTTATGATAGTATTGAACTTATAGCTTGCAAATGGGTTTTCTCTACTGAAGTGGGTGCGGATTTTTGGTTACTGGTTGAGCAATTGGGATAGGTGTTTAGCTTGTAGGTACCACGGTCAGTATGGTGTTTGTGGTGTGGGTATATCTGTCTTCAGTGAATTTATTTTTCATATAAGATATAGTTGCCGCTCAAGGAAAGGAAAGAAAAAAGTTCTTGATACTCTAATGACTCAAACAATTATCTAAGGAACTCAAGAAGAGAAAAATGTAGAGAACTACAATAGTTAAAGTGAGCCAAATAGCTTAAGAAAGTCAAGGCACATTTAAACAGAAGATTCAGCTTCATTTGTCATGGAATAACAGAAAAGCATTGCACTCCTAACCTAATGGATAAGCGATGTCACTTAATACTGATAATTACAAGTCAAAATTAATTTATCAAAACATAGAAGTAGAATAGAAACCTGCAACCAAAGATGCTGCAAAAGCCTATAAAAGATAGATTCAAGTTTGCTGATAGATTCTTCTTGGATAGGAAGATTTTTCTTCTGTGCACCTAACAATTTTAGTAAGAGATCTTCCAATAGTGAAAGCAAATCAATTGATAAAGCTTTAACAGAATTTGAAGGAGATGACAAAAGGTTGATGACAGGAAAAATTAGTAGAAGGCCCCCATGGATATCAAAGGTAGATCTTCCCACAACGCGTTCTGCAAGAGCAAATAAAGATTCAGTTATTAGCATACTGCTAACAATCATGAAAGTAAGATTCAAGAGTATATATTCTATTAAGAGATTAATAATAGAATCAGATTACTGCTTTGCCCATTCTAAAATTAAAAGTTGACTTGTTTGAATAAATATAATACAGACCTTTGAAGGGCAGTGTAGACTATATGGTTCAAAAGAATTATCTGCAAATTTAACCATTCTTCACATAACTAAGATGATGTGTAACACTACTGATCACAGCCTACCTTAATTGGCCTAAGGCCTAACATTAGAGCTGACTTTTTTAGTTTCCAAGTTTTGCCTACTTATTTCAGTTATTAATTCTATCATTTCTATGTGAATAAATTAAAATTGGATTAACTATTTCAATTTACAACATTGTTTTAATTCATTTCATCTAATCAAACGGAAACAAATTTGTTTAGAATTAACTGTGTTATTTATTTTACTAATTAGTCAGCCAAGAATTACGCAAAGTATCCTACAAATGCCGTAACCACTTATGAATCGGTTTTGGATGCCTTTTCAACTTATTATCTCTCAGTTTTCAAACTCCTAGTTGGAGTGGCATCTAAAATCAACAAGTTGATGAAGGATTTATTGAGAGAGGGTCATGATTAGTTGCATGAGGTACATCCAGTGGCAAGGAAGGAAGTGAGAAGGACAGAATGGGTGGCTTAGGTTTTGAAAATTTACACAGCAAGGAAGAAGAAGAAAAAGAAGAATTTAAGAGAGAGAGAGAGAAAAGATTTGGCAAACAAATGGTTGAGTAGGCAACTTTGAAGGAGGGTCATTTGCAGCCACCATGGATTGGGGATCAATTGATGGGATGCAAACATTATCAGCATACAGGAATTTTTTCTGGAAATCCGAATGTGCTGAGAAGCCTCAATTCTTAGTGGGATGGGACAAAGTTTGCAGACAAAGGGATGGAGGAGGTTTGGGCATAGGTTTCATGGAATTCAGAAACTTAGCCCTGTCCACTAAGTGGTTATGGAGATTTTCTACGGAGAAGTGCTCCCTATGGAGAACGGTTATCTCCAGCATTCACGGCACCTCTCATGTCAGCAGGTCTCAATAATAGGGCCTCAGGAGGATCTCCAAGGAAACATATCTTTTCTATCCCAAATTCTTGAACTGTAAACAATGGAGACTGGGCAATGGCTCTAAAATCCGAGCTTGGGAAGACACCTGGAGGGGACGGCGGCCCCTGAAAGAGGATTACCCGAGACTTTATAGGTTGACTAGGCAACCGGAGGCCTCCTTACACCAGATGATGAGTAATGACCCGGAGAATCCCCACATTAATTCTAGCTGGAACTCCAACTTTAGGAGACCATTGAAGGAGGAGGAAATTGAAGATTTGGCTGACTTGCTTCAGAATTTGGACCGAGTGCAGCTTGGGGATACAGAGGATTCTTGGAGACAAACTCAAGAAGATAGTGGCATCTTCTCCGTTAAGTCTTGCTATGAAGCTTTCGTGGGGCAGCTTGATCCAGATAATGGAAGTGGAGCAGATAATAGATTTGTTTCTATTTGGGAATCCCCCATTCCTATGAAAACTAAAATATTAATGTGGCTTGTAGCCTTAGTCAAATTAAACCGCGCTACTAAAATGCAGTTAAAAATGCCTAACAGATACATTTCTCCTTCTTGATGTTGTTTGTGCAGGAACGCTAAGGAAGACGTCGGTCACCTTTTTTAGCAGTGCAAGTCGTTGAAAGCTGTCTGGGAATTTTGGCGTGATCTTCTGCCTGTTATCCCTGTTCCGACAGAAGAACCTTTCTCCTTCTCAATCCCGGCTTCGATTCCGCACAGACTCAAACGGTTCTGGTGCTTGATAATTTTGCTATCTGGACAGCCACTTGGGAATCTAGGAATAGACGTATATTCAGAAATGTAAGGGTGGACATTAGTAGCATTGCTCACAGAGCAGTGTATCTTTTTGCAGTTTGGGTAGTTAATACAAAATGGGGAGGCGGGTATTCCCTGGGGGATTGGATGAGGGGATGGCCCTCAATTTTGCAACGTCTTTTGTAAGGGTATATCCGTTTTATATGGACACCTCGTCCAACCTTCCTATTCTATATTATTAATAAAATTCTAGTTTCTATTTCAAAAAAAAAAAAAAAAACCATTATCAGCAGAGCTACATTTAGGAACCCTTGTAAGTTCATATCTTCTATATACCCATTATTGTTACCTTTCATCCATCTAAAGCCAAGGAGGGAAGATACTCAGTCTGGTATCAAACTCCTATATACCATGTTTCCTAGACTTTTCCCTATCCAGGCTTCATAATCATCCCATCTTAGCCTTCTAGCGGGATTATTTGGGTTGCGACCTTCACGTCAACCCTACATATGACTTCATAGCAATCTAGATTCACAATCCCTTCTAAACTTGCTACAAGAATGGGTTCTCAATAAAGAAGATGATAGAATTTTGTGGCCATGGGATCCCTTGGGTGCTTCTATGCAAAATCTTAAACTTGCTCAATCCTAAATGACCCTTCCATATATTCCCTTCATGAATCTTCGGCACTTTTTGTTGTCAATATCCTTTTGCTCATGAATCTAAAATAGACAGTTTGAATACTTTTCGCGGATGATCAGTATTGGGTGTTCCCCTTTACTTTATTTTTTTTGAGAAGAAACTATAATATTATTAATATTACTAAAGGATTTCAGATGAGAAATCTGAAATCTGAGTTACAAAGAGTACAGGATGTTATGCCAATTCCCTAACCATTCTCCAAAAGTGTACCCATGACTCATCTTAGTATTTGCTACCCAAGTACAAATCAAGATTTTTGATCTCTCCCAGATCCTATGACTGTCTTTACAATGATTTTTGAAAGTCCTACTATTTCTCTCTTCCCAAACGTTGTACCAAATATCAAAAGTAATAACTCTCTCGTAGACTTGCATTCTTCCATCTTGGTGCCTCACCACGCTTTGATCGTCAGCATCCCTTCTCCATTGCCAGATTTCTTTACATCTTTTCGACCACTCCTCCCACACTTTTGAAGTGAAACTGCATCTCTCAAAGATATGTATTGTGGTTTCTTCGCTTTCCCTGCACAGACAAAAAATGGATGGCTTTAAAGTGTGGTTAGGCATTTTGATTTGCATTATATCATCTACATTTAGCTTATTTAGAAGAATTAGCCAGGCCAAAATTTTCGCTTTGGTAGGGATTCGAGTTTTCCAAACGAAATTTGCATAATGGAACGTATTTGGAGTGGGTCGATCCCTATTCAGCTTGTTGAAGAAAGATTGCACTGAGAATCTATTGTCCTTTCCTCACAGCCATTCAATCCTGTCCTTATCTTCCGTTAAATGGACTTGCTGAAGATATTAAGGATCTCCATCACCTCCTAAACCAGATCATCCTTGATATTCCTGTTTATATGGAGATTCCAAGCCCAACTTCCCTCTCTTCCTTGAATTGCTTCCCCTGTTCTATTAACAAAGTCTGAGAGGGGAGCTTCATGTTTATCTGATATCTTATATAGGCCTGGGAATATATCTTTTAATCTGTCTGAGGAGCATCATCTGTCTTCCCAAAGCCTAATTTCATCTCCCTTACCTACCTTCTATCTGATGTGTTTTCTAAACTGAGGGTAAAGGTTGGCTATTGCCCTCCAGGGGGATTTTCTGCTGCACCTTCTATTGATAGCGGCCTCCCTGCCATTAGTCGTTTGCCCGTGGATGCTTCTGATGACTCTTGCCCATAGGGTATTTGGCTCAGCGTAAAGTCTCCACAACCACTTCCCCATAAGAGCCTGGTTCCGCTTGATAATGCTGCCTATACCTAAGCCTCCCTGCTCCTCCTTTTTGCACACTTGCTCCCAATTCACCAGGTGTTGCCCTTTGTCTTTTCCTTCCTGTTTCCACAAGAATCTCTTAAGGCTCTGTTCTATTTTGTTGGCTGCCCCTTTTGGGATCCTAAACACTGATAAAAAATAGTTTGGGGTCGCCTCTAGCAAAGCTTTTATGAGCAGCAGACGGCCTCCACGAGATAGGTAGCTGCCTCTCCAGCTTTCTACCCTTTTTTTGATGATGTTGATGACTGGATTCCAGAATTCCAGCTTGTTTGGGCTTCCTCCCAGCGGCATTCCTAGGTAATTCAGGGGCCATTGGCCTTTAGGAACCTTCATCTGGTCTGATATCCTGTCCATTTCCTCCTCCTCCACATTGAGGCCCATCAATTTACTTTTTTCAGCATTGATTTTTAACCCTGAGATAAGACAGAAAGTATCTACTGCATCTTTGACATTCTGGATTTCTGCTGCGTCATTTCTCATGAATAAGATGCAATCTTCCGCGAAGAAGACGTGATTTAAACTTATTCTGTTCTTTCCTATCTGCAATCCTGTGATGCTTTTTTTCTCCTCTGCCCTTTCCATAATTCTAGATAGACTATCCGCCACTAGCGTGAATAGGAATGGTGATAACGGGTCCCCCTGTCTTAACCCTTTCTGGCCTTTAAATTTACCCCTTGGCCGACCATTGATGAAGATAGAGTACGAAACTGAGGATATGCAGCCTTTGATCCATCTTCTCCATTGAGTCCCAAAACCTTTGGCTTCTAGAACGTAATCCAAGAAGCCCCACCTCACCGAATCATAGGCTTTTGCGAAATCCACCTTCAGGACAAGGCCTTGCTTCTTATCCACTCTATAATCTTCCACCACCTCATTGGCGATTAGGACTGCATCTAGGATTTGTCTGTCTTTTATGAATGCCATCTGGAGCTCGCTGACCGTTGTGTGGAGGATTGACCGCAGTCTCATAGCTAGGGTTTTGGCGATTATCATGTAAACACTCGTTATTAAACTGATTGGTCTGTAATCATTGAGTCTTATCGAGTTTGCCTTTTTTGCTATGAGACATAAGTATGTCTCATTAACCCTGCTATTGATAACCGCATCCTAGTGGAACTCTGTCATGCAGTCCAGAAGGTCCTGTTTGACAATAGCCCATTGATTCTGGAAGAACCACATGGTGAACCCATCTGGACCCGGCGCCTTGTCTCCATCGTAGCTAAAGACTGCTTGTCTAATCTTTTCTTCCTCGAACAGTCTTTCAAGCCATCTTCTATCTTCCTCTGAAATTGGATTCCAATTCAGCCCTCTAATTTCCCATCTCCTGGAGGACTCCTCCTTAAATAAGGATTCAAAGTGATTAATAATAGTTTCCTGAATTTTAGCTCCTTCCTCCAACAATTGTCCGCTGTTGTCTTCCAATTTGGTAATCATAGCCCTTGCTTTTCGAAGAGTGAGGATTTTGTGGAAGTATCTCGAATTAACGTCTCCCTCTTTGGCCCATTTTATTCTGGCTCTCTGTCTGGCTTGTCTTTCCAGCTTGCATTTCAGCTGCTGAATTTGCTTGATCACATCCATCCTCCTTTCCATTAGCTCGGGGTTGTTATTTCCTTCCTCTAGCTCGAGGTCCAACTGTTTGATGGTATTTGTCAGGGCCGCCAACTCCATCTGCTCTTGGGATTGATGCTTACAGTTCCATTCTCTCAGCTTATTCTTTAGGTGTAGCAATTTCATCATGCATCTATATCCTGCCCAGCCCCTAGGCTTATGGCTTTCCCACTCCTTAGCTACTAACTCCTTAAAACCCGGTTGGGACGTCCAACTGTTCTCGAATCTGAACGGGGCCGGCCCCCATTTTGCCTCCGTTGTGTCTAGAAGGATAGGCCAATGGTCCGAGACTATCCTCTCTAATCCCCAAGTTCTTTGGCATGGAAATCTCTCCCACCACAGCGTGTTCCCCAGAAACCGGTCCAGTTTGCATAAGGTAGGGGGATTTCGACCATTGCTCCAGGTGAATTTCATGTTCTTCATGTCGACCTCTTTTAATTGCATGTCTTGGATCCAGTCATCGAAGGAATGCATTTGGGTTGTGGTGTAGCTTCTGTTGATCTTTTCCTTATGGCTTCTCATAATGTTGAAATCCCCCCCTAAGCACCACAGACCTTGAACGAAAGCTGACATAGCCGAAAGTTCAGTGAGCAAATCCTCTCTTGTTGGACTGTCGCAGGGGCCATACATAGCTGAGAACCACAAATCCTGATTCCCATTCTCATGTAGTCTTAGGGTGAGGGAGTGCTCTCCTTCCAGCTTCTCCTTCATTGTAAACTTTCGAGAGTCCCACATTATAATTATTCCTCCTGCCGATCCTTCTGCTGCCCGGTCAGCCCAATCTACAAATGAGCGTTTCCACTAGCCCGTGATCATTTCTCTATCAATAGCACGCTTCTTTATCTCCTGAAGGGTTATTATGTCCCCTTTGGAAGATCGGATGGTCTTCCTGATGGCTTGAATCTTGGTGGCGTTTCCCCCACCTCTTATGTTCCAGCTGAGAATCTTCATTGGAAAGGAAACTCCCGACCACCATTAGGACCTGATCACTGGCTTTCTACCAGCTGCGCATCGATCGTTGTTACGAAACACTCGAATACGCTCAATTTCCTTCTCCTGAAACGCTTCTGTGTTCTCCTCCTGTCTTTTCCACTGCATCATGAGCTCTTCATTTTGCTGTTCTACCTGGCTATTTGTTGTTACTCCTTGCATCTCTTGCTGCTTTGGTTTATTCAGCTTCGCGTAGTCCATCTCTGTCAGCGTCCTCGTTGTGTTCGGAGGCGTGGGTCCAATGAATGAGTGAGGTGTTACATCCGAGGTTTCAGAGGAGATAGAGGTGGAGTGGGGTGGGGAAAAATAGAAGTTTAGTGAATGGTGACGAACCTGTTTGTGCCTTCCTTCTTTGTGCTGTGGTGGATGATCTTCCTCCTCCTCATACCACGTAGAGTTATCCTCTTCCGAGAATGGAGTCTCAGGAACCCCTTCTATCTCTGATCCATAGGCCTCGCTCCACTCCCTTGCGTCCTCAGTATCTGTCCCTGTCATCCCCAGTATCTCCGACAAAGCCTCTCACCTAGCTACTACCCCCTTATTCTCTTTGCTTCCCCAAGATTTTTGTCTTCGGTAGACCCGTAGGTTCTTCCAGTTCTCCTTCCTATGTTCGTTGAACTGTGGTTCCTCCTTTTCTTTGCCTCTGTTACGATCTTCAGGAAGTCCAATTTTGTTTATTTGTCCTTCCTGTTCTATGTACATAGATAACTCATCGAGATCTTTTTCGGATGAGTCGTAATGTTGGGCCCTCTTTTTGATGCCTGTTGGGCCTGGGTCCTTCTCTAGCCCGTAGCCGCCCTTTCTTGACCCCTGACCCATGGCCTTTTCTTTTCGTGGGCTAGTCATTCCCCCTTCATTATTTTGGGCCCAGTAACTTTCGGTCCAGGTCCTGTCTAGTCTTGCTGGGCCCATCCTTGGATCCTGACTTTGGGCCTTAGTCCCCTCTCCCTGTCCTGTGCTTTGACCACTTTCGCGCCCTTCTTTAAATCTTAGCTCCTCTCTCTCCTTTCTCATAGCTCTCCTCACCTTCCATGACACCTGTCGTTGTTCATCATTACCCACCGCCTAACATCTGAGTCCTTCTCCCTGTGTTTCTAAATCGTCTGTCAAGGCTTCCCGATCCTAACGTCCGTCGTCACCTGCTCCGTTACCGTTATCTCCTCCGTCTTCCTTCTCCAGTATCTGAATCTCATCACTGCTCCGGTCACCGGACTATTGGTGACTGGCAAAAATTCCCACCGGAATTTTATTTGCCATGAACTGATCAATTATTTGAAATCGAAGTTCTGCGACCTCCAGACCCCAATTCCTCTCAATCTCTACCAACCTGAATTCTTGGACCCCTTCTTCATCGTATATTTCAAATTCCTTTGGAAGGAAACCTGATACGTGTCCTTTCAGTCTTATTATCGCCATCTCTATCATAGCTCCGGTCAAGCTCGCCTCAGCGATATCAAGCAGTCCCCGACA
This sequence comes from Tinospora cordifolia, assembly GCA_030144865.1. Classification (NCBI taxonomy): domain Eukaryota; kingdom Viridiplantae; phylum Streptophyta; class Magnoliopsida; order Ranunculales; family Menispermaceae; genus Tinospora; species Tinospora cordifolia. Next base: position 34,999 of record JAJIYU010000273.1, on the reverse strand, counting down.
AGCCTCCCCAATCTTGCCAAATGTGTATATGTTCCAGTGCTTCGGAGATATGCCTTCTATTCCCATCTAGTTATTCCGACATGCTACCTGACCTCCCTGACGTTCCATTTCCTCGTTCCATTCCTCGATATAGAATCCGCCTAGGTAAGTTTGGTACAGTTCAACTCTTAGGATAGCCATGTCTGTTGGGTCGTTGCAGATTAGTAGACCTCTCGCTACGTCCATTTTGCGAATGGTAACTTCCTTTTTTTAGCATCCTTCTTATCGATCTCTCAATCGTCGCCCAGGATGTCTCATCTGATGTTCTCATTATGGAGAACCATGAACTCCGTGTAGCCGTTCGCTCGTTTCCTCTTCTCCTTCTACGGTTTTTCGATGCTCGTATGGTTCTTTCTTGATGACTCCTTATTCTGTTCTCCTCCCCTTCTCCCGGTTGTTGGTGACCCCCTTCCGAGTTCATGTCATCTGCTCTTGTATTGTCCGCCAACCCCGGTCTATTCTCCATGTATGCTGGTGTTTCTTGGACCACTCTGTCCAAGGCCTTCCATAGTTGTCTCCAAGCTTCCGTGGTTCGTTCTTCTGGAATTATGACGCTTTGCCGTTGACCCCGGTCCAGTTTTGTTAGCTTCAGGAATCTGCCTCTTTCATTCCCAATGACCTCCATTATGGTCGTGTATCCTCTGTTTCTGAAAACCCCTACTGTTCCTTTACCGCCAGTGTTGTCATCAATTAGCTTTCCCAATTTGTTCAGGATCCAGCGAGTAGTTTCCCGATTGATCACTATTTTGTAGGTCTGACTCTTTGTGATCTCTTGAATGCTGGTCTCTTCCCCAGAAGTCCTGTGTTGTACCGCGAAGTGTTTGAATCTTGTGTTGAAGGTTGTGTACTCCTCGTCTCAATGCACCGGATACTTCGTGCTTTGACCATTCGTTGTCTTTTCCTCCTACTTCCAGTAGCTCTTTCCTCCTCTTACCTGCATCTGCCGGTTGGCCGGTACGCCGTCTTGTTTCCTTTTTTGTTTTTTCCTTGTGATTGTGATCCAGCCTTGGTCCTCCCCCTTATCTCTATCTCCTTTTACCACCTGGCTCCATGTTCTTACTTTCCCCACGTGTCGGCCCGAATCATGGCGCTCCACGAGATGTATTCGACCGTAGTTTTGCCATTTATGGTTCCTTTTGTCTCCGTTTTCTTCCTCCCGTTCCGTTCCTATTTCGTGTCCCTTTCCCGTTCTGTCCTTGTGTCCTTGTCGTTCTCCCTTTTGGTTCCTATCGTGATCCGATCGTCGTCTTCGTAAGCCATCTCGATCGCCATCGCCATCCTTCCTGTGTCGTCTCATCGCCATCCTTGATGCAAGGTCTTCCACTTTTTTTCGACTGAAGTCAGGGTGTTCCCCTTTATAGATCATATTATCCCGAGTTTAAGTAAAAATTGGAGTGTAATGTGTCTAGTAGTAGTTTGGTTAATTTGGATTGGGAGGAACTTAAATGTTTTCGACAAAGTGGGTTCCTCTTTGCAAGATATGTGGGATAAATCTCATAGGTGAACTTTTGCTTGGGTTAGCGATTCCTTTATCTTTGGGCTATTGTATGTCCTAGATTGGCTCAAATCTATTCGTTGTCGACATAGCTTGAGCTGCAAAGAACGCAAAATATGTTGAAGCAATGGAGAAGACCCCAAAGTCCTCGAGTCCATCACCAAGTATCCTCTTGAGTGCCTAATTGAACGGTATCTAGACACTGAAGTACAGCTGCTAAGTCTTCATTTCATCATCTTTAAGGTCTCTTCTAAACCACAGATTCCATGCAGCTAGGTTACTGTTATTATCATTCTTGTCACCTTGTGACTGAAACAGAGTAATAAAAGGCCGCAAGCCTAGCTGGAAGAGCCTTGGATATGCTACTTTAAGTGGAAGTTGTGCACACCAAACATCTTCCCAAACCCTGATGCGCTTCCTATTGCCCACCTTCCATTGAACGTTGCTAAAGAACTGCGAGTATATAGAATGTATGAATGTCCAGGGTGATCTACGGGAAGCTTGATAGTGTATCCCTGTTTGCATGTTATTCTCGGATATGTCGTGGATGTTGTTGATGATTTTTCCCCAAAGAAGCCCCTGGGCCATGGGAAACCTCCACACCCATTTTGTAGTTAAGGCGAGGTTTTTGAATTTTAACATCCCCACCCCCAGGCCCCTATTATTTGTTGGTTGGCTAACCCATAGCCAATTGACCAATATTTGTGCTTTGTATCAATTTTTAGCTTTCTCGAAGAATCGTCTTATGCTTCTTTCAATCTCCTTTTGTACAACAGTAGGCATTGGGAAGATCGACATGTAATAGGTTCGAAGAGCCTCCAAGACAACTTTAATGTGTTAGGGGTAGATGATACAACCATCTTCTAGCCATGAGTAGGGGTGATCACAATACCTAAAACCCGACCTGACCTGATCAACCCAGCAAAAATGGGTCGACCCGGTAGAGAATTCAAAAAAATTTCTACTCTATCGAGTCCAAGAGAGGAAAAACCCAACCAGTACAAATCAGGCTCGAGTTTCCATCATACCCAACCCTAAAAGGCTCGACTAGGCTCGCTTACTCCATTTGACTAGGCCCAATAGGCCCATTTCTTAAAACATCTTGTTTGCTACAACCCATTATCTACATCCAGAATCAATTATTCACTGTTCATTTGCATTCCAATTTCTAATTTCTAGTGCCATACAACCTCTACTCATCGGTTCATTCCCAACCTTGCCCTAAAAGCCTCATCCGATCGTGGTCGTGCTCACTGCTCAGTGCCTCACTACTCATTGCTCACCTAGTCGTGCTCACTGCTCAGTGTGCTTGCTTCTCATCTGATCGTGCTTGCTACTTGGCGTGCTCGCTGCTCATTTGGTTGTGCTCCTTGCTCGCTGTGCTCGTGGCTCATGGTCGTGTTCACTTCACTGCTTACTCGGGAGTTCAAGTCGCTTCTCTCCCTTCTACCTAGTCTCCATTTCTCTTTTCATCTCTTCTCCGTTACTGGTCAAATCCAGTGGTGTGTGATTGACTGATGAAGATCGAATCGATCTAGTTTCGTTTCTATTTTCATTTCCTCTCCACACTGGTCAAATCTAGTGTTGCATGATTGTATGACGAAGATTGAATCACTCTAGTGTGTGACTATGACAATGTGCGTGACTGGTGTGTGACTATGTGCGCCAACTGGAAGAAGATGACAAACCAACAAGCCAACCAGAAGTAAGGCTCAGTTAGATCTTCGACCACCCTAAGCCAAAGTCGGGTGGCATCGGGTCTCATTTGATGCCACTCGATTTTGGCGGGTCGGGTGGGTCAGGGCCCAAACCCGATCCGTGATCAGCCCTAGCCATGAGTAGTTCAGCCATTGGAGGACTCCATAAACATAATTCCCTTTGCAAAGAGCATTCGTCCTTCATGGAGAGACCATTAGAAGATGGTGTTTTTGGTATTTTATGGCCCTTACACGAGGAGAAAATTTTAAGAATATTGATAGTATATTGAGTCTAGTGGTACATGAGGATGCAATCAAAACTTGTAGCCTCTTTTTGTGTATTAATAGTAATTTGTCAAATGGGTATGCCTTGGGGAATTGGCTCATAGGGGGGAAAATTTGTGTAATTGTTATAGTGTAGTCCACAGTGATGCCTGGTTCGTACAATTTCTTTCTTTGCTTCTCATACTTGGTACTTACACAATATAACATTACTTTCCTTAACATATATATATATATATATATATATATATATACATACCTACACCCATGGATACCCAAATACATACATACATACATACATACATATACATATACATATATACATACATGCATATATATACATACATACATGCATATTGATTTAATTGTATTGAAGTAGATCAAATTTTCTTGTGCAAAATGAAGAAACTAGATGCACAAATATTTATATCAATTTCCATCATTCAATATTGCTTGATACTTTGATTAAATGAATTCCATGTTATTGATTGCATTTTTTTCATTAAAATGGTCTTTGAATCATCAAGTATACTAATCATCCAAAATGAACCAAGCATCATCATATTGTCAATTCATTGAAATAACCATAAGCCAGTTTTAAGGAAACAAAATTTGCTCACCACTACAAGACTCATTGCTTGAAGGGCTTCAAAGTCCACATTATAAATGCCAAACAATCATAATTAATCCCCTCACCAGGTGTCTCATTGGACTAAGATCTTCAATCTAAACAAGAGGGAACTATACTTGGAAGACAAGCTTTTTGATCAACATCCACACATTCAACACAATAATTAATTGAACACACTTTTTTTTATTTTTTGAAGAAAAACATACTATGATAATTGGTATTAAATAGATGGCATTGAAAAACGAATATATCAAAATCTATAGAAGGATGTTAACGCATAAATCTGGATTCTAACAGAAAGGGCCAGAATCAAGCAGGGGATCACATAATGCATAAAAGCATTAGGCTCCCACTAAACTTCAGAACAGAGAGCAAACAAGAACAACTTGAATTCACTAATACAGGGAAATAAAACTCACCTGTACAAGATGGTGTATATTTGACAACCACTTGCAAGAGAGGCTAGTTCAAAAAAAGAAAAAAAGAAAAAGAAAAAAAGAGAAAAAGAATTCCATTGAAAAGACTACAACAAGAATTCAGAGAAGTCATTCTACAAAGGAAATGAATGTACCTGTCTCACTTTTCCATAAGAATAAAAACTTCAAAAGCCTCAAGACCAAAAGCTGTTCATGTTCAAACTCAGCACAGGTAAGAATGACAAACAAGGACATTAAAACTGAGGATAATTCAGGTAGATACAGGAGCCCAAGATCTCTTTGGACAAGCATTAAGCGTTTTGATAATTTCAAAATTGGCTCCTTCCTGCTATCATGCTTCTTCAGATTAGTACAATATGATAAGAGAGATTCCAACATCTGCACACCAAATGCTTGAGTTTCACCTGTTGACTGTTATCATGGACAAGAATATCAAAAAATAAATCCTTGTATCTTAAAATTAACATCACAGAAAAAAAATAAGTAAATTAAAATTAAAAAAAGTTCATTGAAAAGTTATTTAAGCAGACTCCTAAGCAGAGGTGCCTTCCCACCCACGGGCCTATCTCCACAATGTTGCATTGTGTGGTTCCAAGAGGAGGAAACTGCAGACCATTTATTTTGAACTGCAAATGGGAGAGACAAGCATGGGATAAAAGGTGGGCATTTTTGAGGGAAAACTACCTTTGATCTGCATTGATTGAGGATTGCCAGTTGTTACTCAACTGGGCTGTCACTAGTAGAATTATAAATGATACAGCTTATGTGGCCATTTTTGCAACTATCTGGAACATATGGCTAGAGAGGAACCAACAAATGTTCATGACTGTAGGCAGGACTTTTGAGGCCTTGGGGATAGCATCAAATCAGCGAGCTCATAGATTTTTGCGGCTGAGCTGGTTCAAGGTTCATCCATCTCAAATTGGTTCTTGAAATGGGGGGAGTCTCTGCATAACCTGTAGAATATTGGTGATCATTTTTATCATTTTATGTTTATTATGATACTGTATCATTGCCAATAGTTGGTGGAAAATCTGCAGTCTGTAATCAGACCTCACATTCACAATATTATACTTGTTTTCCTTCAAATTCTAATGGTCATAAGAATACGTAATTAGCGAAATCAGCTATTTCTAAAACTTCCAATCAAATCAAATTGTTGTTCAAATTAAAAATGTTAAGAGATGGGCCAGTAAATTTTCAAATGTCGAAATAGAGTTTTTTTTTTTTTTTGTAAACATTATTTCTTGGTGACCTAAGGTCAATAGTGGACTTCATCCTACAAACCAACAGGGCAAACCTAAACCCTAAGTAGTAACTTAATCTTTTCTTTTCTTTTCTTGTCTTTTTTTTTTTTCTGTTGACAAAAAACAAAGATGTGTTGCATTAATTTAAGTATAAGAACAAAACAATGTATACAGCCAGAATACATAGCAAGGCTATCCAATATCGGAACCCAACCTGGCAAACACTCAACCACTCTCCCAAGGTAAAACCATTCACTAGACCACTAGTGCTAAGCCATAAAGAATCCAGGAAGAGAGAGTTTGGATTTGTATAGTTCACTTTTGTCAGAACAAGTCTCTCAAGAATCAATGGAATTACTATGGCCTCACACTAACTAGGTTGGAAGAGTTGAGAAGACCTTTGTGTTTTTTTCTTTTTTCTTTTTTTTTTTTTTGAAAAAGAAAGTTGGAGATAAGATGTCTCCACACATAAAGTCCTTGTTAAAGACATTGACTGGAATCCACAGAATTATAACCATTTGCATTACACAGAGAATGTCCTTCCAGTTCCTCAAACAAACCCCAAAACTGCATCCCTTCCCCAGTTTAAATCAAGTCACCCAGGTAGCAAAGAGTGTCAACGACTATTCCCACACTTGATCAATTTCGGCTTCTCATCTTTCATAAGTTCTTTTGTTTCTCTCTTCCCATGCCGCATAGCAGATTGCCAAAAGAGCATATTTCTACTAGTTTTTTCTATGGGAGAGTTCCTCAAACTAGGGATTACTTCAAACTTCTATGCAGATGCTCTCATCAGCTCATGTGTTTCATTCCACCTCGTCCATATTTGTGTGATTAATGTACAGCTTCCATAATGTATTTTACCTCCTCACCTGCCCCTCTGCAAAGACAACACCAATATGGTGAGAAAGTGGTATTAAGGTTCTTTTGTATCATATTGGCATTGTTCCCTAAGTTGATTAGCAATCCTAGGAATTTTGCCTTTGTGGGAGCTTTGGCTGACCATAATGGAATGGGCTACCGTGCTCTGTTTCACATTTGAAGTTAATTTACTGCTGTTATGTAGTTGTGAAATGAGCATGGAGTAAATTCTCCTCACCCTTCCTCCAGCCAAATGATTGTCTGGAGCTTGTGATAGTCTCACTCCCTCTTGCAGCTCGATCATCCTGTTATCTCCTGCTCCTCATTCCTATTCAAATTCATCTTTAGCTTCAAATCCCAGATTTGATTGTGTTGTCCCTCTTCACCATCTTCTGTCCGAATTCCTAAATGAAGCTATGGCAGCCTTGTGCAGTTCACATAACCTATATACATCCCTAGGAATTCGGATATCGACAAGAGGTTGGTCACACTTGGAATAACCAGTGTTGGAGTACGATTTGATTGTATTTATTTCCACAATGTGATTGTGTTTGCTTCCACCAATGAGACATCATTGTTTTCTTACAAGAAAAAGGCAAACACTTAGGGTAGCTTTGAATCTGAGACTTCCTGCTATCAGTCTCCACAAGATATTGGCACAAGTCCTTTGGTTTGGGAAACTGATGCCATTTACAATGTCACCAAGTCAAGGAACTTTCATACAAAGAAGGCGTATCTTTTTTGTTTATATCTAATGAAGCAAAGGAGAATGTAAGGGGTACTCTAAGGAGGTTATGATCTTTTTTTTAAGACTGAATAAGATGTAAGCCTCAAAGCATCTCGAGGAGAGGAGGTAGAAGAAAACAGCTCCCAGGTTTACGTCACACAGATATATGTGTAAGGCTTATGCCTCACAGTTTTGAGGCATATTAAGGTGTAAGCCTCAAATTTTCTATTAAATATCAATGTTTTTTTTGGAAAGAAACAACTATTAAATCTGAATTTTATACAATTCGTGAATCTTTCACTTGCATCTCATTAAAGTTTATTTAATTTAAATCAGATACATTTCATTTGTGTTTAGCTACAATTTTATCACATCTAATCCTAGAAAGTAGGAAATGGAGAAGATGGGAATGCAGCCCCCTTAAAAAGTTAATAGAAATTAATGATGTAACTGACTCTTTCTATGGGGTACTCTACGTCTAATTGGCTTAGAGGATGGGCAATGTTCTGTAATGTTTATGTATCTGGGGTGGGGCATATGAGTGGTTTTTTTTTTGTGTTTTCTTGAAGGGTTCCCCCTGCCTGTATTGAAGTTATTATTTATAATACAATAAAACTGCTTCTTTTAAAAAAATTAGAAATTACTGATGTCATTCAAGCTATCTCAAAGAAAATGATTCAAATGACAACATTATTAGCAATTTATAAATTTGTAATCAATTAACAAATTTAAGCTATAGAAATTAAAATAAGAGAACTATTTTCTTAGAAATGAACATAAATTACTCATTTGACATAAATGATAATCTAATAAAGATATATATGGCTATTGGGTTATATTGTTCTTTTGATACTTTTTTTTTAAACGAAAACTATTATATTAATAAAATAGATATTACATACACTATCAGAAGAGATATCTAGACATTTTGTGTTATATTTTATTTTCGTACATAAATTTGAAATTTTTGGGTTCTTTGGTAATTAATAGACAATAACTGATAATTGACAGAGATATTTGCTTTAATTTATCTCCTTTTTCTTATTGACCTAAGCATTCCACAATCTTATTATGATAATAAACATTATGGTTTTTAATTACTCATTTTTTGCTAACTTGCTAATATTACAAATGACTCAATCAATTCATAAAAATTAAGCTTTCATGCATACAGTAGGATAAATTAAAATAAGATTAAGTATGCCCAAAGCTATATGAACTTAGTTTTGTGTTTTTTTTAATAATGATATCAATGATTACTTATATTTTCATGAATATATTTAAAAAAAAAAAACATGAAGGCTTACACCTAGCCTCACTTGAGCAAAGCACCTCCTTTACAGCACATGCTTTTTTTCAGCCTTGTTGTGATACATAATTCAATTTTTTTCTGAAACAAAAAATAGAATAATATTATATTAATAAGGGAAATAATCCTGATGAGGTATCAGGCAATTACGAAACATAGTTTGAGTTACAGAACTTGAATAATGTTCTCCCCATTACATAACCATTCCCCAAAATGGTATCACTTCCCATACTTTGAAGAAGACACCCATGTTGTAAACAAAATATGAGATCTTTCCCATAGCAGTCTTTCCGATCTGATTTTGTCCAAAAACAGTCTTCGGTTCCTCTCCTCCCATGTGCTATACCATACAGCAAACATAATGATCTTCCAGTAGTGTTGCATCTTTGAAGCTTGAATGCTCTCCGGTATCTGAAACATTGTAGACTCCGGAGGAGCCATGTTGCTATATTTCTGCATTCATCTGTCCCACACCTGCTGCACCATTTTGCACTCCTTGAAGATATGGTTGGTCATTTCTGAGCTGTCCCTGCATAGCAAACATATAGAGGGGTTCATATAATCATTGGGTAGACGTTTTGTAAGGTTATCTGTTGTGTTCAATTGATTCAGGCTGATTAACCAGGCTAATATGTGTGCTTTTGTTAGAGTAGAAGTCTTCCAAATAAAATCAACTGGGACAGTCACTTCACTTGTATCCTCCTCATTCATAGTATTCAAAAAAGACCTGACTGAAAATGTTTCTGTTTCTTCCTTCCATAAAGGCCTATCCTTCACATTCATATCTTCTAGCTAGCATATTTGCAATGTGTACAACAGCTCACTTAACTCCTCCACCAGACCATCTCTTATATTTCTCGGCAGATACATGTTCCATCCCCATTGAGTCATCCCCTCCTCCATGTTACACGATCGGAAATCAAATATAGGGCTTGTTTGCTTACAAGGGATTCTATAAATCTTAGGGAATTTATCCTTTAGACTATCAATATCGCACAATATATCATTCTAGAAGTCCACTTTGTCTCCTTTCCCAACTTTCCAGATAACATGAGGTTTGAATCTATCGTAAATACCATGAATATCCTTCCAAGGTGATCAAAAGCTGCTCCTCCAATTCCGACCTACTTCTTTCCCACAAGATTTCGGTCCATATATGTTTTTCACAATTCTAGCCCATAATTCCTCCAGGTCTTCTTGCATACGCCACAAGTTATCTCATTAACAAGATGTCAGCACCTACCCTTGTCCTTGGACCATTCAAATCATTACTTCACGATTATACCCAATTACTTCAAATTTAACGTCTTTGAATGTCTTTGCTACCCTGACTATATCCTTGTATTGCTCACAAATTAGAACATTCTAAGCCTTACATTTTTCTTGGGTATCCTAACTTTCATAATGTTTAAGCCATTTTATGCCAAAAAAAAAAAAAAAAAAAAAAAAAAATGTATTAACAAAACACCTACAATATATGAAGGAACATTGTTCATCTTCACCCAAAACTTCCAATTGTGCATTTGTTCATCCAAAACCCCTTTATTCCATTCCACATACAAGTTAACTTCATGGAAAACCCCAACCGCTAACACAGTCCACCTTTAAATTATCCTTCCAAAAATCATACAATTTTCGCCAAAAATGGCTACAAATCTCTAAACCCGCCTTGCTTTTCCACTTTCTATCCTTGAATACCCAACCAAAATGGAAACAAGCCTTTCAAGCCCTTCCATCTCAACAACCCATCATTCATTTTTCAACCCAAAACAGTAACAATCTTATCCACTCATCCTCCTTTTCTACAGCCATAAATACAATATCACCTAAAGGGCAAAAATCATACTACCCTACCTTGTCCTAAAACAAACCCAAAACAACCCATCCACCCCCTCATCAAATCATTCTTTTCTAACAACTTTTTATCTCATGATATACATGCCCCTCATTCAAAGCCTTCCATTAACAGTAACTTTTCTTAGCTGCATGAACGTCAAGTAAATCTTGCTATTTCTAACCTCTAATCAGTCTTTGTCATATGCACCCCTTTCAAATTCTTCCTTTCCTTTCACCCTTCCCATGTTACACGTGCCCTTCCATCAACTTCTTCCATTAATAGATATCCTCTACTTGTCCACGAATCACATGTTGTCCCAAACATTGTCCTCTTAGTAGGGTGAGATTGCAATTTGCCATCACATCTTTCTCCTTTAAGATCTATGCACTTTCTCATTTTTTGTGTCTCCTTTTGAGCAAGGATTTTCTACCCCACCTAACTATTATGAGCTTCAATTGTTTGGAAGGTATGGAGAGGTCGAAGCGAATAATAATTGTAGTTACTCATGTAACTCTCATGTAATTACTCCATGTGTAATGCCCCAAGGAACTTTTATTCAATTTAAACAGCACATTGAGTTGCAAGTCCACCAACGGAACCCCATTTGACAAGTTCATCTCCATAAACTGTATGTATTTACCCTCATATCCATATTGTAGAGATTGTTTTAGAGTTGGAACTCATAACCCTTTGGTCCAAATGGAGCAACCTCAACCATTGTGTCAAAAACCCAACAACAAGGAACTAAATTGTACAAAGTGGTGATGGCAGGTTTTCTTTTCCTTTTTCATAGGAGGGAAGGAGGGAGAGCAAGGGTCAGCATAAGCTGATGGTTATTTGCAAATATAAGGAGACCCATTAGGGAGTCATGGTTCCTATATAGCTCCATCAAGGCAAGGAAGTAGATCAAAGAGATATAACATCAAAAGATGGAATTTTGAATTTAAAGAGTTTATCACAGAAACAAAGGTTGTAGCTCAAATAGGTAGAAAACTCATTTACGTGTTACACACCAACAATTGTATTAAGGGAGCCCATCATACGATCAACAAGGTTTACCTTATAAGAAATCCAAAACCATGGTCTTGAGATATATTGATGTATTATGCAATACTTGCTAAGGTTGCAGAATGATGCCAATGAAGGCTATGGAGGACAATGTTGAGGTTCTTGATGTGAAACTTGACAGCTTTGTTGATGTAGTAGATTTTTCTAAAACTTTGAGCCGAAAACAATTTGGCAAGAGTAGCCAAACCTCAACCATTGGTGTAAAAAGGTAGAGCTTAGGGTTGATATTTAGTCAACAATAATTGAAAATTTAGTAGTTTCTCTTTCCTAGAGTTGTCTTTACCTTCTTTTTTGTTTTTTTTTTTTTTTTGATAACTAGAATCAAGGAATGAAAATTCACCAAATTTCGTCAAATTATTTCATATTTTTGGCTTCCAAACCAAAGTCTAATTGTAAAAAAGAAGTCTGCCTTGACATCCAACAAGGAGGATTGGGTGTGGGAAACATCATAACTAGAAACAAGGCCTTGATGGGGAATGGCTATGGAGATTGTATAAGCAACTAGGAACACTATGGACCCAAACAATCAAAAGCATCCACGAACAACAAGCCAGAGGAAGAGAGACGAAGGTAAATCAAAAATACAGCAAGAGGTCTCCTAAGAAATCTATTGCAGCCGTGTAACCATTGTTCAAAACCTAGCTACGGTGGAAAGTCGGCAATGGAGAAGAGGCCCTATTTAGGGAAGACATATGGTGCGGAACTGACAGCCTAAAGGACATTTTCCCAACTCCCTATAAACTGTCAGATAGGCATAATGCCCCTATATCAGAGTTCATACATCATACCAGGGAAGGAGGGAGAATGAGCTGGGCGTGCAATGTGCGTATCAACAGGAACATCAGGGAGAGCCAGGTCCAAGTAGTCATGGATCTTATAAACTTCCTACAAACCTTTCAGCCATCAGACAACGCTGATAAAGTTGAATCGATGGGGAAAAAAGACAACACCTTCACAGTGAAATCTTTTACCAAACAGCTGGATAACAACGGGACTATCACCACTCTCTTCCAACAAGCCCACCTAGTTTTGAAAACAAAAGTCCCAACCAAAGCCAAGATTCTAGCATGGCTTATCTCCTTAACAAATTAAATATTGCTGAAATTATGCCAAGGAAATTGTCTAACCACTATCTATAACCTTCCATGTGTTGCTTGTGCAGGAGCAATGACGAGACAGCAAAGCATCTTTTCAACAGTTACAGCTTCTTGACAAAAATCTGAAATAGGTGGCAGCAAGGATAGCAACATTATCAAGCCAATGATGATGGGGAAAGAAGTGCAGGGGGAAGAGCACAATCAAAACAAGACTACTTCCGCATACAGACAAATTATAACTTTTGTTATTTGGTTCAATATATGGGAGGAACGAAACAGTAGAGTACTTAACAATTTTTTATAAAAATGTCATTAGAACTTGGGAAAGATCCAATATTTTGTTTTGTATTTAGATCTATACTACAAAACTCTGTAAATGATATAGCTTCGAGGACTAGATTGACAACTCGCACAACATTTTGTACTCTATGTAACATTGTAGTTGTCCAGATTCCTCATTTGGTAGCTAATTATTAGTAATATATTTCTATAGTTTCTTTTCAAAAAAAAAAAAAAAGGATAGGTTTGTGGACAAGAAGTCCCCTACACTACAAAATTTGAAGAATACTTTTCCAATAGGATATCCATTCCCCTGTTCCACGTCCTTGGTCCACATAGCGTGTAACAACCACATTACAAAAAGATGAAAAGCCCTATGCCAACCTGTACTATTACAGTTAAACTTGTCCTTGAAGACCTTGGTGTTCCTCTCCTCCCACAAAGTTCCCCAAGTAACAAACAAAATACAACTTTTGTACACATTCTAGCCATGTGTACTTGGTGTCAAAATATCTCCAAAAAACTCCGTCAAATCATTCTCTTGCAACAATTCATATCCTTTGCACTAAGTTCTCCGCACTGCTTTTGTGAAGTTGTAGCTTTGAGAAACATGTTGGACAATAACCTGATCCTCATGGTACGAAAATTTGATAAATTTCAACAAAATTAGCCAAATTAATTCGAAAATTTATATAATTGAAGCGAAGTTCACTTATTAATGTAAAATTGCAAAATTTTCGGCAAAATGTGTGAAAAAAAATCAACTAAGTTCACCCAAAATTGAATTTCTTTATATGGAAGAATTTCTTTGGTATACGAAGATTTTTTTATGTAATCGTAGAGACTGTAAAAAGAAAATTCACTCTCTATAAATGAAGAAGATTGAAAGCAAGATGTATGCACTTGGTGAGTAGCAATCCAAGAAAAAGAAGAACGAGCTACAACCAAAAGGAGAGATAGTAGAGAGAAAAAAAAAAAATAAAGCATCAGTTGAGAGCCTAAGAGGTGAGGCATTAAGAGAAAAAAATGAAACAAGGAGCATCTATAATAGTCAATAAAGAAGATCAAAATTGTTGCCACTTGCAACGATTAGCGAGTCAATGACCAATTGAGCTAAGGTTCATGTTTGCACGACCATAAGGATTTGACGATAGTTTTCGCTTCATTTCTTTTTTATAAAAATTTTATGTTGTGCAATGTACATCAACTATTGTTAATGTTAAAATACACATTCGAAAACATATATCTACACTTTTATATGTAAAATGTGTCTATTTATATTTCTTTTCATTATTTTTAACAATAATTATGCATATTTTAGCATTTACGTAGAATTTTTATGGGCTTCTCTAAATTAGCGAGTTTTTACAAAAATTCTTTTAAATTTTCCAAACTCTTTAAACTAATTCTTATTTTTTAAGGTCAAAATTTAGGGCAAAGTCAAATTTTAGTTCCTTGCTCATCCTTCTTGCATAAAGTACATAAAGAAGGTTTTAAGTTAAAGGGGGGAATCCTTCTCTACAATACATCAGAGTAGTTTATTTAACTCAAAATAATTAACAACATCATAATATTTATTTAGGATAGTTGTGGTCCGTTCTAGATGAACTTAGCATAAGGTATCATCCGGTGATTGTCGTGCAATTGTAAAACCCGCACCATTGTTTGCATTGTGAAGGAGTTGTTGGAGCTAGGGTATCCAAGATCTTTGTATTCTTCTCCTGATAGCATAATTGACCTCATGATGTCGATAAATCAAGCTGAAGGTGGCTTAATTCCCCGGAGAGGTGAAGATTCTACTGTGTTTCAAACCCCTGCTAGTTGGGCATCATGAATTGATCAATTGGAGCGTCATAGAGAGTGGATAGGTTGTATAGGTGTGGGAATTGTTCCATAATCGTTGTTCCTCCATACCAAGTATCCTCTCAAAATCTTAGTTGATCTCCTCTCCCCATTTTCCACCATATGTTCTCTAGAAAGGTTGGGTAAAGGGAAAATATAAATTTCTGAAGCGACATATATGAGATGCTCTTGAGTAATTTGAAGTATCTTTGATTTTCTTGGACTCCATGTCTACTCCCTATGATCCTCACCCACAGCCTAGTTCTCTCATCATAAAATATTCAAATCCACTAGGCATATAAGGCTTTATTCTTTGTTTGTAAATCTATCATCCCCCAGCCCCCTTTCAATCTTGGTCTTTTTTTTCTTTTTTTTTTGCCCCTTCCCACCGCCTAACCATGTTCATAGCTCTTAGATTTCCTCTTTCCATAAAATGTTCCTCATATGCCTCTCTAGGATCCTTGCTACCTTTCTTGGAAGCTTGAAAACCAATATCAAATATGTTGGGAGAGCGTCCATGACTAAGTTAATAAGTGTCAATCTTCCTCCTTTTTATAGACAAGATTTTTTTCTAGCCCACCATCTTTTCACTAAAGACCTGAATCACAAGGTTCTAAAAAGATTAATTTAGCGAATCTCCCCTTAAAAAAAGTTCCAAATGCTCCACAGGCCATTCACCCACTAAAACTCCTACCAATCAAACGCTTCTATAATTACCACTTCCTTTACATTTATACTAAGGAGATGAGACTTCATCATGTTGACTTTTACCCTACTTATAAAACAAAAGATTCATATTAGAAACATTAAGTTATCCAGGCCAAGGAACAAAAATTCGACTTTGCTCCAAAATTCGACATTTAAAAATTAGAATTAATTCGAAGAGTTCGAGAAATTCAAAAGAACTTTATTAAAAATTTGCCAACTTAAAAAAAAATTCAAAAAATATTATGTAAATGTTAAATATGCACAAGTTCTATTAAAATTGATGAAAACAAATATAAATAAATACATTTACATATAAAAGTACACATATAATAGTTTTGAACTTATATTTTAACATTAACAATATATAATGCACATTGCGCAAGTTAACTTAAACTGTTATTAAAAAAAGAAGGCAAAAAAATGTATCGTCAAACCCAAATGGCCGTTCAAATATAAATCCTATTTCGAGTTAATTGTTGGTTCATCGGTTATTGCAAGTGAAATTATATTCGATCTTCTCTATCGATTATAGTAAATGACTCTCGCTTCTCCTCTTTCTCTCAATGCTTCTCCTCTTAGACGCTCAACTTATTTTTCTCTTCTCTTTCTTCTCTCTACCATCTCTCTTTTAGGCTACAACTTGTTCTTCTGTTTTTTATATAGCCACTCGCCAATTGTACGTATCTCGCCTTTAGTCTTTTTCAATTACAGAGAAAGTTTTTTTTATACAATCTCTATGATTGTACAGAAATCTCTGTACACCACATAGATTCTTTCATAAAAAACCCTTTTTTACAACTTTTATGCATTTTTCAGTGAAAATCATCGAGACTACCATTTTAGGTGAACTTTGCTTTTTTTTTTTAAAGAATTCAACGACATTGTGTAATTTTACAATTACAGATGAACTTTGCTTCGATTGTCGAAATCACCTAATTAATTCAACTAATTTTGCCAAAATTTGACTAATTTTCATATCATCATCTAGGCCATCGTCACCCAGATTAACAAAGAAAATTTAGTCATATGCAAACGCAAAGTAGTTTACATGGATCTTATGTTGTCCTCGCCTAAAGCCTTCTATTCTATTATTATCCTTTGCTTTTGTCATGAGATGATTAAGAACATTCGCTACTGAATGTATATATAAGGAAACAAGGTTAGTCCTCAAGTGCTTTGGATTTTACCTTTAGTTTTTGCATTGACGGTTATGGAGTAATACACATTTGAAAGCAATGTTGTCAATGCGATAAGGCGATTTAAGGCACTAAAACTCCATAAGGCGAGACTGGGCCTAGACGAGGACTAAGCGAGGCCTAGGCGGTCCTTAAAATAATTATTTAAAAGTCTCTAAAGAATAATTTATTTATTTATTAGTCTCTCAATATATATATATATATATACTTATTTTATAATTTTTTTAGTTATAATTTATATTTAATTAATTAAATAAATAAATAACATATATTAGATAAGGGAGAGAGTAGAGAAACAGAAATAGAGAGTAGCAATAGAGAGAGAAATACAGGAGAGGCGAAAAAAAGGGAGAGAGCAGAGAGTTATAGATAGAGCCGATAGAGATAGGGAGCAGAGAGACGAAGACAAGGGAGAGAGCTAAGAGAGCTGAGAGAGCAAAGAGAATAGAGAGTTACAGAGATAGAGCTAAGAGAGGCAGGGACGAAGTCGTCGAAGTCACAGCGTGGCAGAGACGATTGCTGAAGTCGTCGGAATCGCTGGACTAGGTCGCTTGACGGAATCACAGTGTTGGTCACCAGAGTTGGGTGGTTAGACTTGTTAGCTGGCCCGCAGGAGAGAGAAAGAAGAACAATGCAGAATGTTGTTCAATCGATACAACACCGCAGAGACGATCACAGAAGTCACCAAAGTCATTGGACGGAGTCACCAGAATCGCAGCGCTAGTCACCCGAGTTGGGTGGCTTGGTTCTAGTCAATTGTTCACAAGAGAGACAAAGAACGATTATGAACAGTTCAATCGATTAGGTTAGGTTAAAAAATAATAATAATAATAATAAAGTAATTATTCTTAAGCCCTCCCTTTTTAAAAAAAATGCAAAGACACCCTTAAAATTTTTAAAAATTACTTAGACCCCTCCCAACGCCTAGACCAGCGCTTAGGTGCCGAGACGGCCCGAGCGACTAGGCGGCGCCTTGACAACACTATTTGAGAGGCATCCAAAGAACCACTTCCTCCATCACCTTCCAAAGCCCTTTCTTTCTCAAGACATAGTCCAAAAAATTTCATCCAACTCAGTCATAAGCTTTCTCAAAATCAATCTTCAAGACAAACCTCTTTTCCTAGTTGTCCTCCCCTCATCTAACTTTTTTTGGCAATTAGCACAACATTAGTTATTTCTCTGCCCTTCACAAAATTCATTTGAGTCTCAAAACTTACGTCTCCCAAGACCTCATTAATTCTGTGAGCAAGAGTTTTGGCTCACACATTGTAGAGGCTTGAAACCTGACTTATTGATCTGTAGTCGTTGATATTCCTCAAGTTGGTACTCTTGGGAACAGGCAGGCGTACGTCTCACTTGTACAACTGTTTATTATCCTATTCTAACAAAATTCTAGCATCACCAAAAGAAGCTTCCCCTTAATCATATCTCAAGAGTGTTAGAAGAAACTCATGGTAAAACCATCTAGTCCTAGCGTTTTATCCCCTTTGCACCTCCAAATTGCTTCTTGATTTCCTTTAACTTGAAAGGTATTGTTAACCAGTTTTGTTGTGGGCTATTATTAGGCTCCAATCAATTCCCTCTATTCCTCATTGAATGGTTTCCCTCTCCTTGAACAAATTGGTGAAATGTTCAATTACAGCTCTTCTGACGTTCTCCTCCCCTTGGATGAATTCTCTTTAATCATTCTCTAGTTTTTCCAGGGTATTCGTCGTTCTTCTTATATATATATATATATATTAAAAAAAGGAAATGATACTATGGGATGAGAGTTAATTAGTTAAGTTGAAAACTTGAACCCTATTGGGTAATTTAATGTAAATAGAACATATGTACATGAAAAATAATAAATATTTGAGGAAATGATAAATTATTTTACTTGATTTACAGTAAATTAGAAGAGATTAGTTATTATACTAGGAAGTGAGAAACGTGCCAAACGGGATAAGTTTTTTATATTCTGAGAGTATTTTTTTATCTTAATTATTTATATGGCATTGCAAATAATTAAAAAAAATTATTTGAATGTAAGCATGTTATCTGTATGAACATTTGTTGCATTGGTTTGGAATTCATGAAATTATATTTACACGACAGCGTGTTTTGCATTTGCAAGAGCAGATTCAAAACATGATATCATTTTGATGGACTGAGCCATAGAGAATAATAATTTTTTATGTGATAATCCATGAAAAATATCAGCCTTTCTCTATGTGATAATCCTCAAAATAATTGTGGAAGAGGTGGTAAATGGAGGTGCAGTCTACTATTGTTAATGTCAGATAAAATGTGAGACTGACTCTATTTCTTAAAGATATGCATGTGGATATATTTTATTAAATTTTGCATGATTGAAATTATAGCATGACCACTATGTTGAAGTACATATATATATTATTCGATTTGCATAGTAAATTTGAATGTTTTACTTAATTTGATTGTCTACATAGTTATTTAAATGCATTTAAATGTCATAAATAAAGAATATTCACTGAGTGTGTTGTAGCTCACTTATTTTTTTCAACATTTCAGGAAAAGATCGAAGAGAAAAGCGACCAACACAGGAAGAGTAGACTACTCTTCAGTCATTGTTGTGTACATACATTAGATTATTTTGTAAGTTTCTATATTTGTATAATTATATTTATTACCATATATATAATATCACCTAGAGGTATGTGGATTTATTTAACGTAGATAAGAGTATTGCAAATTGTAAATTATGAGGTGTAAACTATGGTGGATGAAAATGTTTTTGGAGGTTAATTGTTTATGAAATGGTTGAGTGATGAATTGTCTATCAGGTAATATTTTTCTTTGGGATAAGTCAAATTTTTAAAGGAGACTGTCGAAAAATTTTTATAGATATTATGAAATACAGAGTGATAGAGGCTGACATATTGCTATATACGTAGATATAGCGTATATGGCATTATGTGTCAATCGTGACCTCACTTTTACAAAGTGAGTTGCGACAATGTTGGTATCAGAGCCTCAGTATTAAAAGCTTTAAAAAGATAAAAATTTTATATGATGTTATATTTGCTTATATGAGTATTTATTTGGGTAGCTATTTTAGGCTAATAAGTTCCACAGAATGTGCTAGTGGAAGGGAAACAAAATAGTGCAAATGTTTTTGTGAGAAGAAGAGTTGAACCAACTAGTGGCCATGTTCCAGTTCTACCTAAGGTGGAAATACCTGTAGATACTAATATTGAGAAAGATAAGTATGAGAAGGTGATGAGAGCATTCAAGCAGAGAGGTCCCATTGAATTTTCTGAAGGTCTTGATCTCGAAATGGCGAAGAGATGGATAAAAAGGATGGAAACTATCTTTGATGATATACAAGTGTCCGATGCAGAAAAGGTAAAACTTGCTAGATTCAAGTTAGTGGATAAAGCATATGTCTAGTGGAGCAATTCTATGAAGAATTCTATCCGAGGTGTGAAAAAGACAAAAAGAGGAATGAATTTATGCACCTGACTCAGGGAAGTATGACGGGCAGAAGCCTTTGGTGTCCCCTCCAGTCAAGAATTGAGGCCTCACAATCACTAGCCAATATGCTTTTCTCATGCCCTTCTTTGTTCATGGTTCGATATTCTAGTGTCCTAGGCGTAAAGGAACCACACCAACTCATCCCAAACTTGGTGGTGAAAATGTCACAGAATAAAGATATATGTCGTGACGCACGTGAAGAAAATCTCAGCCTTAGTGTCTGTATTTGAGGTGCTTCGTTTTTATCCTAGCACTCGGTTAGCATTGGAAATGGCTTTGGCCGAGACAGTTCTACAAACCGGAGAATTTGATTGATGTCTTGTTTGCTGAAAACGTTATGACAACGTCAGAGAATATAAGCAAGAATTTAATCGATTAGCTCTTTTTGCCCTAGAGATCGTAGCTACTGATGAGCTTCGGATGCAACAAATCAAAGACAGGAATTGTGATCTCATCCATGAGGGATTAGCACTAGCAGGT
This sequence comes from Tinospora cordifolia, assembly GCA_030144865.1. Taxonomy (NCBI): domain Eukaryota; kingdom Viridiplantae; phylum Streptophyta; class Magnoliopsida; order Ranunculales; family Menispermaceae; genus Tinospora; species Tinospora cordifolia. Next base: position 14,272 of record JAJIYU010000273.1, on the reverse strand, counting down.
GTACAGACATATGAGCAAGCAACCAAACAAGCTGGGGACTTTGAGACCGCCCAAGCCAATGCTAAAATGAGGAGAGTCGCAGCTAATGGAATGAAGGTGACCTCGCCAATAACACCAAATGCATCAGTAGGATAGATGAATCCATCTATGCCTGGAAGGCCATAGTATCAGAAGAGAAGGTCAGTATTGAACAAGAAGCCTAGATATAGTGGTCAAGAGAGCAGATTTGAGACATCTACAGCTCCGATTGTGATAAGGTTGACACCACCACCAATATTGAGTTCTAATTCTTCGAATTTCGGGAAGGGAAAAAAGTTAAAGATTTTCATATCACAAATCAGAATGATTATAGGGACACTAATGTTTCTAGTTCATAGATATCCTCAATATTATGATTTTTCCCTTAATATTTGAAATTTAATCGAATAAAGACATACAAAAGAAAGAAAGAACAAATAGCATATATAAAAGGTTTGTAATAACATCAAATTGTTCATATAAAATTGAAACCCAAGTTTCCTTTAATGTTTTACATTTCATACTGTTTATAATGTCTATGTATTCAACAAAAAGCAAAAAGAAGTATATTTATTACCTAATAAATTTTATTTTGACAATGAAGAGCAAAATGCAAGAACATGCCTAAGACACACTAAGGTGCACATCTTGATAACAACGTTTACCTCCAAGTAACTATATTCTTCAACATTCAGCTTTAATTGACGATTTTCATTTAACAAATTTCAACAATTAAAATAAATCATCCAACCTACATCAATCTCTACTTCTTTAGTTAAGACTATTGTGTGGTCACTTATAGTGCTCATAATACAGTTATCCTTCATGTTTTTTCTTCTTATAGATTTGCAGGTTTACGTATAATAGCTTCAACTTTCTCTTAAACAAATTAGCATTATTTGTTCCAGATTTAACATTACTTGCACTCTTGTAGCTTCATTGTTTTATTTTTCTATAAATACCAAAAAGTTACCATCATTTATAACTCAGTCACCTAGTGTTATTGCTTCGGCTTGCCTTGAAAATAAAAGACAATTTGAACATCTAAATTCCACAATTAGTGTCTGTGGAGAACCAAAGGGGAAGATACGTTTTGCCAAAAACAAAACGTAGGTGATTGAGGGACAAAATGATTCACAGAATAGGAAGCCTATGGCCCAAAAATTGAAAAGAATCAGACTAGTCATTGACAAAAGAAATGGCTGAATAACACATCGAAAAGGATGGCACTAGCTCTGTTTATTGAAATGTTAAAAGTCAAAGCTAGAATTCAACCTATAAGATTAAATATCCCAAGATCCTAGTTTAATCACAGGAGAAGTCGCTCTAATGCAGTGGAACGTCCAAAAGCCATTGGAACAAATAGCTATAACCGATAGAAAGAGACCCAACTAAGCCTATGAAAATCAAGCAAAGAAAGACAATAAGATAATGTAAAGAACGTAACTTCACAAGTAAAACAACTTACCTTTCCAGTTGCAACTGCCTCCTTGAGAACAACTGTGTAAGCATCCACCAGATACTCAGCACAAAAAACAATACCTTTAAAATCCTACAAAAGTTCACGAAAACAAACAATGAACTATTAAGGAAACTAATAATGATCAAATCCCTCTTACAATTGAACATTTCAATGTCATAAACCGATTGCTTGTTACAGATGTATTTACTTTTGCATTCTTACAAGGAAGGTACTTGGAGCACTGCAACAGCAACTTAAGAAACGGCATGGCCTCCGACTGAAACGAACAACACAACGACGCAATCGACGAAACCAAACTCCTCGCAAATAACGCCGCAGACAATGACGAATCCGAATCCGCAAACGGCACTCTTAGGCACACGTAACTCAAAAAGGGTCTCAGAAACTCACAAACCTCGTAGCACCCCACGGCCTTCCTGTTCTCCACCACGAACAACATCACCTGTTCCAAAACCTCCACTTCCACTTCATCTCCACAAGCAGCGATAACCTTAACCAGCGGATGACTCTCAACACCATCGAATCGCCGAAACAATCCCATTTTATTGAACGCGAAACGAACGACCCAACCGATCCCTTTGACGATGACATCGAAGAAGCAAGGACGGGAGCAGCCTCCGAGAGCGGATTGGAGTTCGAGCAGAGCGCTGGTGGGGTCGATGGTACCGTCGGCGACGAGACGACAGAGTTCACGGACTGATTGGTCGACGACGGGAGAGGAACTGGAGTTCAGGCAGTAAGAGATGGCTTCGAGTCCGCGGTCGGAGTCGGCGTTTAGGTGCGGAGGAGCGGTTCGGAGGGTTTGGAAGATTGAGATGACTGCGAGTTTTTGGAAGGCGGGCTGTGGGAGTCGAGTTCGTTGGAGGAAATGAGAGTACGGATCGTCCATGCTGGTGAGAGGAGTGGAGCGGGAACTGAAGGTGAAGGTTTATAAATGAAAATTTTGTGAATATGACCCATCAAAATTTTAATTTTGTAAAAATATAACCTAGTGATTAAATAAATAATTGTAATTTAAAATAACAAAAATACTCTTTTATAAAAATAAATAACTATAACTTCTAATAAACTTTAACAAAAGCAATTCAACATCTCAATGAAGCTTATTTTCATTATTTTTTATTATTCTTCAAGCCTCTTCTTCCTTTTTCTTTATATGTAAACCAATTTCATTTTTTTTTCATTGCATATTATTCACATTCTCATTTGTTAGTACAAAAATTAAAATAAAATGAACATGATGACCATTTATATTTTTTATAGTCTACCATTTCTTATTATTTATTTTTATATCGGTGCTAAAAAATACATAATAATATTTAAATTCATCATTCAAAAATATTATAATTTAAATTTCTTTTTTGAAATGTTTCATTGATATATCAATAATAATTATGTCAATATATCAACAACTTCAAATAAATGTATTTTAAATTATTGATATATCGTTAATATTATCGCTAATATTGTCGATATATCAACAACATTCAAATTAATATATAAGGTTGCCAATATATTGACAATATCAACGTTGATATAATATTGTCAATATATCAAAAACATTCAAATTAGCGTATATAGCTTGATGGTATATCAACAATATATATTCATTTGATATATTTATAATATCAATAACTTCAAGTACACTTGTTTGATATTGTTGATATATCAATACTAATATGACCAATACATTCACGTTGATATATTGGTGCCAATATTATTGATACGTCAACAAATTTTCTTATAGGCAATATACACGTTGTTGAAAAATCGATAACGTCATTGCTGATATACCAACAACCTATATAAATTTATTTGAAGTTACTAGTATATTGGTATAGGAATTGTTGATATGTGAATGAAATATTTGAAACACGAAATTCAAGTTACAATGCTTTCAAATAATGCATTTAAATGACATCATATAGTTTATAACACTAATGTGAAGATAAGTAACAAGAAATGGTGGAAAATCAACAAATATAAATTGTTGTCATGTTTATTTTGTTTTAATATTTGTCTCCTGGTGGAAAACAAATCTTGCACCATTCTTGTTCCCATCTCACCACGTTTGAATGTCAAGAAGAATGAGCACAAGAGGAACCAAGAAGACGATTATCAAGGTTAAAAAAATAATCCATAATTCTCAAATGTTTTCCTTCAATGTCTTCTCTTTTCAATTTGCCACCCCTAAGCATCCATGAACCCATGCTCAACCAACATTTGGACACGCCTTAACTTTGAGTCCTCATGTTTTGCATAAAAGAAGACCAACCATGAGACGCCTTTGTTGTTGCCTAAAACTTGTTGTTTTCACCTTAAAAGATTATTTAAATCAACCATGAACAACCAACAAAAAATCCATTCAAAATTGTTCAAAAATGTCAAGTAAACACCTGAAGAAATTACATCAAAAATCAACATTCCAATCTATAGGTTGAACACACTCTTTGCACTAATCATCCACTTGGGATCCTAGATCCACACTTTAATATGTTTTCTTGTTGAAGTTGCAACCTAAAAAGGTGTAAAAATATAATCGAAAAGAAGCATGAAAGTCAACCTATGATGGATTGAAAAAAAAAAAGTGAGTCATAGTGAGGTATAAATCCTAAAGCCCTAGTTTAGGTCACATGTGTATGCACCCACATATGACTAGCATGGGGTAGGGATAAGCTGTAGTTTTCAACTGAAAATCATCCTCTTTTGACATGGTTTCAAGTAGGCAACAATGGCCTAACACCTTACGCATATACACACCATGGAGTGTGTAGTTGAAAAACACAAAAAATAAGGTGTTTTGTGATGTTTGTGTGCAACCATATATTAATGAGTTAAGACTGCAAAACATCAAGAAAAGTGTTACAAAAGACAAGGGAAAAGAAGAGGACTACGTGTGCACAAAAATACATGAAAATGTGAGATTCACATGAGATAGTGTGGATGATCTTAGGGCTAAAAGTTGCAGCCCTTATAACCATTATAATATTACCTTGAAATCACTTGAAAAATGTATAGAATCAGATGAAAGTGGCTTAAAATGAAAATCATAACATATGGCCTTGTATGACACCATGTGAGTAGGAAAACTAGAAAATCCTCGAAAATGGTGCATAGTTTTGTGCACCCTTTGGGTTGAATAAGTGCAGCCATTTAAGCTCCCATATAATGAACTTAAACACACTTTGGGAACATAATCTAAAGTTTAGGATAAGCCACTAAATAATCATGTCAAGAATGTATTTGAACATGGTTCAATATTGGGACTCTTCAACCCATGTAAAATGGTCATGAGAGATCTTAATTAATGACTTGCCAAGGTTGAAATCAAGTTGACCAAGTCTAACCTATAACACAAGGCCAACAGTGCAATAACAATATAGTAGGAACAATGATCAATGCACTATTTCATATCACTCACCATAAATGGTAAACAAGTATAATAATAAGAATTAAAACCCCATAAGATAGTAATAAAATAGTAAAAACAACATTTCATGTGTGAGGTAAGTATGGAAGAGTTAGAACTCAAAACGCAAATGCGGAGAAAGAATTGAGGACTCATTACAGGTGGAAATGAAGCTTTAGTATACATTATCTTGGTTTTAGATAATGAATGTAACTGATTTTTCCTTTAAAAAATAACCTATAGACTCTATCAGTTGCATAGTATATTAACAATGTTATATTATACATACATACATACATACATACATACATATATATATATTACATTACATTAGTTAAATAGAAAATATAACATATTTAGTTATAATTAGGTGCATAAGCATTTTTAGTATCATTGCATATATTTATGCATTTTGAGAATTTCAATATAGTTTTATACATTTATATTTGTGATTTACTGCTAGAAAAAGGATTATCAATTGTTTGTGCAAGTTTACAATAAATAGATACAGGCATAATGGCATACCGTAAAAGGCCAATATATATAACAAAGCCCAAGCAAGTCTCCAACATGCAGCACGACCCAATAGAAAGCATTAAACCCATCCAAACAACACGGTCTAGCCTGTGTGTGATTCAATGGAGCGTGAGATTTGGGATGGCAAAAAAATGAATATAATACAAAATGCATGGCTTGACTGGTATGTGCAAAAGGGGCATGAATTGTAAAACAAAAGAGAGAATGGCAAAAATGGTAAATAGAGGCAAAACTACATGGGTCGACTATCCAAAAATTAGGGGTGAAATATTGTGCTTAATTCACGATGGCAGAGGATGAAATTAAATGAAAAAAGCAAGGGCAAAAGTTGAACAATAAGAAGACAATAGTAAAACAAAACAAAAGCAATCTGATTTTGTTGATTAGTTTTGTGAACCGAATGTGATTAAGGGGTGGTTTCATATTCGTTTACAATTAGGTTTTTGTACGAGTGAGAACATTATAAACAGATCGTATTAGGTTTTCATAATTCATTATTCAAGATTTCATAAATCGTGGGTTGAGTAGTATTGACGGCTACAGAGCAAAAGAGGAGAATAGAACAAAGACAAGAACCGAAGATCAAACATATAGTATGATTTCTAATTTGTTCAAGTCTTTGATTCATGATCTTGGCGCTATGTCCAGCTAAATATTTTAATTTTTAGGATGTAATTTAGATTATAGAATCATTTGATTTTATTTTGACTAATATATTTTTGAGATATTATTTTATAGTCTATGATCTTAATGTTTTTTTTATTGGTTGACCACCCATAATTTGATTTCAGATATTGAACTAACACAGGAGAAAGATTCAATAATTAGATAATCAAAATATAGACCTATCTCAATAAATTGACCGAGAGGCTATTGATTTTGTTGGAGGTTGCACATGATTAATATTTTTAAATGCATTAATTTATTAATTGTATGCCTCGGGAGGGGGTTTTAGGCAATTTAACTAATAGGATCAAGGTGACTTGGAAGAGGGTTTTGATTACTAGTGTTATAACCTATAAGAACATAATTTAGATTAATTAAAATAAATATTAAAGGTGAATACATGATATTTTACATCTTAGAATCTTAATTGATATATTTTTAAAATCAGCAACTGTTTAATTTTAGTTTATAATATTAAAACATTGATTTCACACCTTAACAAAGTTGATACTAAAATTAGATTGAGATTTAAGAAATTAACCGCATACTGTTTTCAGATGACGATATTCCAGTATTTTACCGTATATTATTTTTGCGATCTTGTACACTTCTGGTGATCCCAACAGACTCCATGCAAGTATATTGCAAGCATATACTTGTTTATATGCTTGAATGATGTTGTAAGACCATGTTAGAGAACATGTTTACTTCTATTGTGTCTAATGTTGTTCATGTCATGTTCATTGTTTATCCTTACATGATAATACAATGTTTACATATCTTTGTCGTGTCAATTCCATTTGATTGATTGTATACCATATGCTAGTGAAGGATAAAAAAAATAGTGCCTTAAAATTAGTAGTTTTGGAATTGTCAAATTAAGATATGACTAATAAGATTGAAATCATATACCAACGTGACATATCCGTAATTGATCGTCATGAGTATTGTTTCTAGGTAGTTAGTTTTAGCATGGTAATTTCGTTTTTGATCATTGTGGGTATATCTCCTCATGTGGTAGGATGAATCTTAGGATGATAAATTGGTATTGTTTGTAATCCTTACTGAGTCTTATTCAAGGTTTACTCACAAGCATGAGCCTAACTGTAACACCTTGAGATTTTGTCAAAATTTATGAAAGATTTAAATTCAATAAAATTTCAAATAAAATTATTTGAATGAAATAATCATTGAAAAATCCATGAAACTTTCATAAAAATGACGTATAATTCGATGTATGAAAAACTTGGTGAATCGAAACAAAAAAAAAAACAATACACAAAACTCTTCCCCAACAACCTAGGTAATGGTATAGACTACCAAGGTAATGGTATAACCTACCATAGTAATGGTGTGAACTACTGAAGTAATGATATAGACTACCGAGGTAATATCTCATTTATACATACAACAAGAAATGGAAAATGTACAAACTATAGCGGTAATACAAATGACTATCACAGTAATGCACCTAACTATGACGGTAATGAGATTATTCATGGGGGAAAATTTAGAAATTCGCCGATTTGCTCTTAAAAGCTCCCTAAATGAATTAACGACTTCTAAAATTAATACATGTCATTACTTGGATGTGGGGAGCAAGTCAAGAAGGGAATTAACGACTTTTTGCTCTCCTTGCCTCTTTCTTGACATCTTTTCATTCTTTGGTTGTTCTAAACAGTAATTAGAGTAGTAGGAAGGTGGAAAAACATATTTCTATACAAATTCTGTGCTAGAAGGAGATTCAATAGATGTTCAAGGAGTTGGAATCAAAGGATTAAGCGTAAGAAGTGGAAGTGACTTTTGAATTTTATCTTATTATTTTGATACAAATATTATGTGCATGGTTGTTAACTTAGCTTACTAACATGCCATTATTTTCTTTTCTTTTCGAAATGCATGCTTAGGGTTATATGCTAACAACACATGATTGTCATGTTATGATCTATGCTATGACATGTCTTCCATGAGTACATGTAATTTACTGTCCATCTTAAATTTATCATGTCGTTATTTATCATTAATAAAAGATTAAACAAAGATTATAACCATGTAACGGCACAAGGATGAATTTTCACCGTGAGCGTTTCAAATTGGTATTTTTGGGATATGGACCGAGGGTTCGAATTTAACCCATTTCATCAATGATAAGTTAGAATATCCAGATTTGGCTTCGTCTCCTAAATATAAAATGCTAAGGCGTAACCTCTCGATCTTAATATCAACCTATAACAAACAACTGTTTGAATCACATAATCATTTGAAATGTTTGTTATGTATGTTTCATTTGATTTGAAATAATGAGTTAAATATTTAGGATGATCTACTAGGTACGTAAGCTCACCCTTCCTTTTATAACCTTCCAGGGAATTTTTGAATGGATGTTGCGTAGTTAGAGTTAAATTCTATTCATGAAATATTTAAGTTGGCCATGTTAACCCTAATTTTTATTTTATGTTAAAGTTTGTTTAATGTAATAAAGTTCAAAGATCCTTGTATTTCATAAATATTCAGTTTAATTAATGATATTGATTTATTTTATAAAATGATTTTACATGTGCTTTATGAAATCCGTTGAAGTGTTTGTTTCATAGAATTGAGACTGAAAGAGAAAAAGAGAAAGAGATGTCCAACGAGCAAGCGCGTGAAACGAATGTGCCAGGATAATTTGGGGTGATGGAGGTGGGGTGTTACACTACCCTAGGAACTATCCATAACAGTCCATACCTTCATTGGGAAGGAGTCTTTGAAGGTTGATGCTTACCCTAAGAGGTATTCTTGTACTAAACCCCGAACTGATGGATGTCTCATCCATGAATAGAAAATTATCAAAGATAGTCCTTTTGATCTTAACGTTGACTCAAAACAATACAATGTTTGAAATACCTAACGTATGGAAGTGATTTTACATTTGCTGTCTTCAAAATAATTTATGTGTTATGCTTGAGATCATCCACTAGGCTCTTTTGAGCTCACCTCTTCCTTTTATTTTTCAAGTACCTATTGATTAAAGTGGATTTGAAGATCCTTTTTGGTGGTAATTGTGCAAGTAGCCTCACTAACAAGGTTACTGGGTGGTATTTGATTAAGTCTGTTGATTGGCTTTAGGTTTTCATTTTATATTCTAGTATTTCTTGGTTTATCTGTACCAACCAATGGGCCTAACTCATTCTCACTTTGGTATTTAGAAACTTTTATGTGATTCACTTTATTAATTTTATCTTTATAGTGTTTTATAAGACATCTAATGGCCCATGGTCATTTACACTTAACATTGATATCATAATTAGACAATAACATATGAGATTTATGTTATTATTTTAATGAGGTAGCATCTTGTCTTTTGTTTCGACCTTGTTTCAAGGATTGAAAAATGTATCTTTAAATGAATGTTGCCAACTGAGGGCATTTTTATAATTTGGCCCTAATGCTTGGGTAGTTGGTAGGCAAGGTGTTATATTAGGTGACTTCCTTTTATAATTATTTAGCACAATTTAATCTACCAAAGTTAATAAGTCACCATAGAATTTTTGCTTTAATAGGGCTCTTTGACTTCCATATGATGGAAAAATGAGAAATGGATTGATATCCTATCTATTGAGTTAAAAGAAAAGTTTTCATTTGATTCCTTAAATTACATCCACCCATCTTGATAATCTAAACTGTTAATATCTCTTTCATTTCCTACACTTCCTATTCATTTAGTCCCCTTCTGAAATTAAAATCCCAACTAGGATTCTTTCCCTTTTTTGTATGGTATATCCTAATGAGGCTGTCCATGGTGACATGTTTGGAGTCTATAAGTTTGCATAGCCTGTCAAAATTGTCACAAAATTGACAAGATCTGCATCAAGTGCACTCCCAAAAATGAATTTCGTTGGTTATATGTTATTTTCCACTAAATATTAAGCAGAATGAAAGATATATAATGTGGATAGACTTCTAAGTGTAATGACCACTTGCGTTCAATTTAAGATTTGACTGCACACCATGATTTCTACCACCATGAATGTTGGTAATGACTTCAACATATAGGGAATTTGCAAAAGAAGGTTATCTGCACAGCCACTTGGCTGCTAGGGCCATTTTCCTTCACATAATCATGCCTAAACCCAATCCTCCTTGGCTAATTTGCCTGAAAACTTCTTTCCATCAACCTTCGAAAATAAGTTTATCATGTATTTCTCCACTTTAGTTGCCATTCGTGAGGGCATTTTAAAGATCAACATAAAGTAAATGGGGAAGAGACTCTATTATGAATTTTACAAGCAACAATCTTTTTCCTCTTGAAAGGTAACTCCCTTTCCACCTCCCTATTTTTTGCTTGATTTTTTTGAGTGACTTGCTTCCCAAAAAATCTTCATTGAATTTTCTCTGAGGGGAAGGCCCAACTAATTTATGGGTCGTCTACCCACCAACATCCACATCTTTTTATTCTTTTAGACTCCTCTTGGATGTGTATGCCTCCTAAATGGCTCTTTTTAAAATTCATGTTGTGACCAAATATGTGAGTAAAGCTTTAAGAACATTCATCAACATTTGATAACTTTTTTTTTCCTCATTCTTAATAAAAACACGCAATCATCTGCATATTGTATGTGCCTGAGGTGGATCTTGTCCTTCTCGAGTTTGAAGCCCTTAAGAACATTCTCCTTAGTTTTTATGCATTATGCCATAAATAGTGTCTTCTATGATTATGTAGAGGAACTAGGACAAAACATCTTTTATCTCAATCCTCTAGAGACCTCTATTTTCCTTATAGGCCTCCCATTTATTATGACGGAATGATTGACATTGTTGAGACAACCTTTACTTCATTTGCACCACTTCTAGCCAAACTCATTCTTCCCCAAAACATAGAGGAAGAAGCTCCATCATATTGAATCATATGCTTTGGAGAAAAGTCTATTTTGAGAACTAGCCCTTCTTTTTTGGAATTGCTATAATTCTCAAATGCTTCATAAGCAATTGGGATAGCGTCCATGATTTGTTCATTCCTAACAAACTTCATTTGCATTTCAGTTTATGTACTTTGTGTTACTTCCTCGAGTCTAGTTGCTAGGTGGTCTTCACAATAATTTTATATAAGGTTGATTACAAGTTTACCGGCCAAAAGTCCACGTTGATTGAATTGCCTTTTTTTTGTATGAGCTATGTGTAGGTCTCCTCAATGCTCCTATTGATAATTTTATGCTCATGTAAGTACTTCGTCACCTCAATTATGCCATTTTTGAGGGTGATCCAATATTTATAATAAAATAGCATTGTGAATTCATCTAAGCCTTGGGCCTTTTCTCCTTCATTGTTGAAAACAATTGCTTTTATTCCCGCCTCTAGGATGGGTCTTTCTAATCAGTCCTATTGTTCCTCTAAAATGGCATTCCAATCTACACCATCAATGCCTTGTTATTGTCCCCTTTGTCTGTAAAGATTCTATCAAAGTATTGGACAATTATATCTTGGATCTCCTCGTTTTCTTTCATTAATTCACCTTCCTTTGTCTCCAATTTGATGACATAGGTTGCGGGCTTCTTGATGAAATTAATTTTAAGAAAATATTTACTGTTGATTTCGCCCTCTTTAGCCAAACTAGCTTGCCTTTCTATATAGCTGTTGTCCCCATCCTACAATCACTGTTGTAGAAATAGATTATTAGTTGGTTTCTTTTTCCTTGTACTTTGGGAACATCTTCCCCCCGAACAACTTTCCTTTTCCCTTCATCCAAATATTTAGAAATGGTGGCATGTCTGGTTAAGCCTTTTGATCTAAAATTTTTACTCAATTCCCTCAAATTGCCTTTAAGCTCCTTTAATTTTTACACGAATGCATAATAGTGTCTTCCTAATGGTTTAGAGGCGTTCCATAAGTGCAACAAGTTCTCTTTAAAATCCTTTATGTTTAGCCAAGTGTACTCAAATCTAAAAGTTGTAGGGCCCTATTGAATGCTTGAGGTGTCCAATAAGATGGCCTAATGACCCGATGTTAGATGTTGCAATGTTGATTGTCCGACATGAGGAAAGATGTCCTTCCATTGGCCATTAAAAAAGAATCTATCAATTCAGGATATGACAATTTCTCTTCAATCATTAGACTATGTATAAGGGGAATTAAAGAGGGTTGTTTCTCTTAGTCCAAGCTCATTTATCAATCATCAAAATCCTTCATGGTACTTGTCATTGCTTTGAAGTTTAGCTTCTTATTCATGATCCTAATTGCATTTGAGTCCCCTCCCACACACCATGGTCATGTAAGAAGGATAGAAAAGCATGTAATTTTGCCCAAAAAGTCTCTTCTATCCTCCAAGTTATAAAGACCCTCTACTACCAAGAACAACCAATACTTGTTTTTTGGTCCTTTAATCTTGATGGAAGCCGAACACGATGGTTGAAAACATTTGTCAACGTCCATTTTTCTATTTTCCTAGAAAATAACTATTCCCCTTGAGGCTCCCATAGGTGGAATGTGAGCCAGTTGTACATATTTTCATCTCCATAACAATGAAATCAAATGTGTGGTATCCTCACTCTCTTAACTTCTTAAAAAATCACAATATCCAGGTTCAAATTATTTGCTTGATTATTTACTTCATTTCATTTCCACAACCTTTTATGTTTTCAAATGTAATCTTCATTTGAGGAAACAAGACTCCCCAAAAGGTTTTATCGTACCATATTACTTCAGGTTTAATTCAAAGAAATCCAATTTAATGTGTTGCAGGAAGTTTACTACTTTATTGGCTTCTTCTTTTAACTTGGGTGATAAATTGTTGAAGGCTTTCTCATTCTCTTTGCGTGATTCATCTTGTTCTTTTTCCTTGTGGGGGTTGTCTAGTACTGGTTTTTGGTTGTTCACTTTATATTGGTTTTCACTTGCACGAGGAGAAGGGGCTTGAATTATAGAACGTATGTTTTTATTGAAATATTCATCCATTGAAGTTTCATTATTGTCTTATTCACTATTTCCTATTAACAGTGTTCAACAAGTGTCTTAAGGACGTACTCCTCTAAATTCGAGGAATAGTTTGAGTCTTCTTCTTCAGCCAAATTTTTAGAGTCTAATAAGGAAGCTCATGACTGCATTTCCTATTTATTATAAAGGTTGTTGCTCTTCTAGTTCTCCTCTTCTATGTTAGAAAGAGAGATTAGTGGTGGGTACTTCTGTGGTTCTTAAATTAGAGGTCGACCAAACTTTGTTATCTTTTAGGCTAAATGGACTTTTCGAAAATGATTTTGGGCACATCTTTCAACCCATTGCTTTTATTTGTTTCTCAACCACGCTCCTATGTTGTGTGTATGCTGGTAGCCTTCTTTGTTTGACATGGCAATTTGTTTAACATGTCCATCTGTCTAATCATGTGGTTGTTGCCATGTCTATTATGTCCATATTCCAACTACCTTTTCTCATACAGTTATGCTCTCTCCTATCGTCAATATATTTTTTTTTTCCGTAACAATGTCACCATCTTGTGTTTCCCCTTTCTGAAGACATTGTTGCGATGGTTGTATTGTTGCATGTGGCATAGTTTCTTCTTTAGCTTCACGCTAGCCTTATCAACTCTAGGCACCATTTTTATCCATGTTAATCAACTGGAGCTCTTGAACTCTGTTAGTATTTATATTAAACATGATTCATGTATTGTAATTTGGTACATGTTTCTGCATTTATTTAGGTCATATATTTTCATAATTCATGTATTTGCATAGTTCATGTATATGTATTAATTTATATGCATGCACTAATAATTATTATGATTCATGTATGGATTTAGTTCATAGGATTTATATATGTCATAAATGTTTAATCTTCATTTGAACATTATATAAACTCATGTAAGCATAGCTGTAACACCCCAACCCCCGTATCATTAAGCATTGGACGCGTCCACCATTTTTCTTGACAGTGGACTAAACCAAACGGCGGGTCGGGCCGGTGTTACATTACAAGCGACGCACACTTGACTTTCTATTTCAGTCATTTCATGCCTTGATCGTATTTAACCGTACATAACTTAAACTTAAGAATTTAATAAGGCAATAGTATAAGAAATTACTGAAATTCATAAACTCAATTAATTAAATAAAATTGAGTACATAATTTTAAAAAAATATTACAGTGGAAGTCTTAAAACTTGGGCAACATGCCCTTACATAAAAATTAGA
>JAJIYU010000272.1:0-57882 GCA_030144865.1 Tinospora cordifolia | reverse complement strand
GCAGTGAAGATGAAGACAAAGATGGACTTCTCTTGTGTTTTATTTTTTTTCTGTTCATCAATGACGCTTCAAAGGTCCTTAGCTGAAATCACTAGAATCTCATTGTAACAGCCCGAAATTTTATGAGGGCATACACGTCGCGAGTAAACATAAAATAAAATATTGTTTCATAAAAAATTAAAAATAAAATAACAAAAAAATAAAAATGAAAGTCATATTGATTGATTGAAAAAAATAAAAATAATAAACGAGTTAAGATCTCATTTTATTTAAGTCTATGGATAGATTATAGTTTCAAAAAATAATCAAAAATATTACGATGCTTGCGAACTCATCGACAAGAAAACCATGCAAACACGTCGACAAGAAAACTATGAAATAAGTTAATTAAGAAAAATAAAATAATAAAATCATGTTTTATAACAATAGAAATATATGTATGATTATTGGCTAAAAGAATGAGAAAAAATTTTATAAGAATCAAGTAATGGTTGATCTAAATGTTAGTGAATTGAAGAAAAAAATAATAAGAATCAAATATTGACTAATAGATACATTGGTGGATTATGATTCAAAATTTATTTAAGAAAAAATAAAAAATATGTGTATTTATTAAAAATAATAATAAAATCAAAAATTTCATATTGCTTTAAAAAATTTATCATTGAGACTTGCTTTGTTTTAGGGCCAAAAAAAAAAAAAAAAAAAAAAAAAAAAAAAGGAAGAGCAGGGCGAATTTGCTGGAGTACACAAGAGGCATCCCGAAAGAAAAAAAAATGAAGAAATACAAAGAACAGAGAATGAGGAAGAATCTGATTGTCTTTTGGATTTGGAGATTTGAATGGGGTGAACGACAAGCAAGATTTGGAGCAAGAAAATTCGGTTTCGTTTTGTGACAAACGAATCAAGATTCGCGCAACTAATTTCTAGTTTGATGATCTGGTTCGTGGGTTTGTGCGTTCGGTAACAGAGGAAGAAGAAACATAGAAAACAAAACAAAACTAGGCTTTGATTTAGTTGGAAATGACGATCAAATGAAGAACGAAGTTGGGGTTTGCGATTCGTGCGAAGAAGAAAACCAAATTTGAAAGTCGTTGTTGCTAGTTTGGACGAAGATGAAATCTGGTGCAAAACAGAGAGAAGAAGAGGGATGACGATCGGTGTTGAGGAGGAGCAAAACCAGAAATTTCCCAGTTATTATTGCTGCTGCCGAAAGAAGAAGAGGAAGCAAAATCAGATTATTTTTGGATTTTTTGGTTCGTGTGATTCGTTGCAATAGAAGAAGAAGAAACAAAATCCGATTTGGTTTGTTTGTTCAGCAAAACAGAGGAAGTAAACATGAATGTTTAATTTTCTGGTGGGTGGTTTGATGTTGTGAATTTCTGATTTGAGTTGTTGGAACGAAGAAGATGGAGATGAAATGGCTGTCGTGATTTTGGATGTGGTAAAATAGATGGAAGAAGAGAAAAATGCAAAAATTTCTAGATTTGCTTGTTGCTGAAAATCAATTTAGAGTTTTGTGTTGAATGTTGTTTGAAGATGACGAACGAAAAATAGGTGAAAATCTGAAAAAATTTTGGAATTATACGAAAGAAATTTCAGATTTAAAAAAGGAACATGATAGTGTGATTTGGAGTTTTGGGAAGGTGCTGTCCGTGATTTGAATTTTCTGGGTTGATTTGGCCGTGAAGATGAATGAAGAACAAAGAAAACGGGGTAAATTTGGTTTGTGATTTGGATTTCCAAATTGTTGTATGAAAATAACGAACAGAATCTTCAGATTTGGGGTGAACTGGAAAGAAGATGATGTGGCTAGCTGTCAACCCTTTGTTGTTGAGAACTGTGAAAGAACGGTCATTGCCTATGGAAGGGAGCAATGATTGAGGCAAAGAGCCATGGATGGCTCATCGGGACGACAATGAACCGTGTCTTGAAAGGCACATGCTGACGGATCAGCGAAACATGACGGAGATGCGCGTGCGGATTGCTTGTGCGTGACCGAAGCATACGAATGCTCACAGATACGGGCACACGACCAAGGGGATTGCTTGTTATCACGACGCACGGCCGAGTACTTGTGCACCTCGGAGCGATATTACACACAGTAGCCAGATGACTTGACGGTTGTTGGACTATATGTGTTGGAGCATGGCAGGACGTGTGGAAAGGCACAAAGGGGTAGTTGGAATCGATATCCAACTACCCATGATCGTGACACATGGATGCTGGTCACTTGGGGAAGTTGCTAGCAGTTGTATTCGGTTAGGAAACTACCAAGGACATGTGGCATGAGGAGGTACAGCATGGAAGTTATGGAACCGTCCATAACTTCCCTCCATGAACAGAGGGATCATGGGGAGCACCTTGGAGTAGTTATGGAACTACCAGGGACAAGTGTGCCACGGATAGAGATGCTCATGGACAGGTTGCATGGATGCACACCAGGGAAGTTATGGAAACCGTCCATAACTTCCAAGGGACAAGTGGTGCTCGAATGCTGACCAAGAGAGGTTATGAAAATCGTCCATAACTCCCAAGGGACAGGTGGTGCTTCATGGATCACCAAAGGAAGTTATGGAAACTGTTCATAACTTCCCCATGGACAGATGGCGCAGGAATGCCCACCCAGACAGTTATGGAACTTCCCTTAACTTCTTAGAATCGGTTAGCAGGTGTTGGCATATCACGTGTACTTGTAAGGGCAATTTTCTCTATAAGCCCATGTGCTATACTTATAGGAGTAAGCCCAGATTTACCTTGTAAATGAGTTACTTGAGTAAATATAAGTTGTCTTTGTGCCTATCTCTCGTGTGTCGTTGAGTTGTCTTGTGTCCTATTATTTGTTCTTGCTATTCTTGGAACATGTCGTGGTGATTGCTGGGCAAATTGACCCACACGAGTAACAGATGGATAAAGTTCATATTTTGTCGGTCATCCTCGAGTGATTAAGCTTGGAAGGGCTTGTTGAACGAGGAAAATCAAGTTGGTTTGCTGAGATTAAGGTCGGACCTTGGTGCATCATGAGAAGGAACCTGAATTGCAGATCATCAACCCTGTGTGAGGGTGGGGTTTGCAGCAAAAAATTTGGTCACCTTTTGACCCCGTGACAATTGGTATCAGAGCCAGGTTGCTGGTCGGTGGACTAGTAGTCGACCACTTTTGCTGGTGCAAACTGCTGCTGATTGGCGTTGCTTGGTGCAACTGGTATTGGAGACACTTTTAGTTACACGGTGTAACTATGGCTGGAGGCAACACACGAGAATCGATTGAGGCATTGAGAGAAAAGGTGATGGAATTGGAGCGATCGTGACTGAAATCGCTCAAGGGAACCCATCATCCTCGGATTCTTCTGCCAACATCAAACTGATGGAACGAATTGAGGCGTTAGAGAAGAGATTCACGGAACGAGAAGCACAGTGGGATGAGATGGCTGCTGGTGTCCGAGCATGGGAGAGCCTTGCTGCTGACACAGTAACAACCATGAACACTGAGTTGGGCTTATTGAAGAGGGCAGTCAGTACTGTACCTCAACCTCAGTTGGAAGCCAAGACAAAGGTGTCGAAAAGACTGGTGTGCGAAGTGCCAAGGATCTCGAGAATTTTCTTTGGGACATGGAACAATACTTTGCAACTGTCCATACTCCGGATGACCAGAAGGTAACCCTGACGAGTATGTATCTAACGGGGGATGCAAAACTGTGGTGGCGTACTCGTGTTGATGATGATGCTTCTACTGGTAGGCCGAGAATCCTTAGCTGGGACATGATGAAGAAAGAGCTGAAGGACCAGTTTTTACCCAGCAATGCTGCCTGGATTGCTTGTGAAGCATTGAGAAATCACAAACAGAAGGGGATTGTGCGAGATTATGTGAAAACATTTTCTTCCTTGATGCTGGATATCAAGAATATGGGAGAAGAGGACAAGTTGTTTAATTTCACTTCAGGATTGTAGCCTTGGGTGCAAGCGGAGTTGCGAAGGCAGGGAGTGATTCGAGTGCAATAGCTGCTGCGGATGCATTGGTGGATTACTAGTCCACTTCTTCCTCTATTGATGGTAATGGAACCAAAGCAAAGGACAAGGGCAAACAGGGTTCCACGGACAGCCAAGAGAACAGGAAGGATTCCGGGTCTAAAGCTAAAGATGAACAACCATCAAAGAAATCAACAAGGTCGATTGGTTGCTTCATATGCAGTGGACCTCACTTAGCAAAGGACTGTCCAAAGAAGGAACGACTTGCTGCTATCCTTGCTGAGGAAGGACAACCAGATGTTGTGCGGATGAATACCATACGGGTGCTGCATGCGGATAAAGACACTAAGAATAGTGTCAAAGGTAGCAAACGTTTGGGGTTGTCGACGAGGGCATCGACTTCATCTGCTGGGGGAGGTCTGTCACCCCCTTGTTGTTGAGAACCGTGAAAGAATGGTCATTGCCTATGGAAGGGGGCAATGACCGAGGCAAAGAGCCATGGATAACTCATTAGGACGACAATGAACCGTGTCTTGGAAGGCACATGCTAATAGATTAGCGAAACATGACGGAGATGCACGTGCAGGTTGCTTGTGCATGACCGAAGCATACGGATGCTCATAGATACGAGCACACGACCAAGGGGACTGCTCGTTATCAGGACACACGGCCGAGCACTTGTGCACCTCGGAGTGAGATTACACACAGTAGCCAGATGACTTGACGGTTGCTGGAATGTACGTGTTGGAGCATGGCAGGACATGTGGAAAGGCACAAAGGGGTAGTTGGAATCGGTATCCAACTACCCATGATCGTGACACATGGATGCTGGTCACTTGGGGAAGTTGTTAGTAGTTGTGTTCGGTTAGGAACTACCAGGGACATGTGGCATGAGGAGGTACACCATGGAAGTTATGGAACCATCCATAACTTCCCCCCATGAATAGAGGGATCATGGGGAGCACCTTGTAGTAGTTATGGAACTACCAGGGACAAGTGTGCCACAGATAGAGATGCTCATGGAGAGGTGTTGCATGGATGCACACCAGGGAAGTTATGGAAACCGTCCATAACTTCCAAGGGACAAGTGGTGCTCGAATGCTGACCAAGAGAGGTTATGGAAACCATCCATAACTCCCAAGGGACAGGTGGTGCTTCATGGATCACCAAGGGAAGTTATGGAAACTCTCCATAACTTCCCTATGGACAGATGGCATAGGAATGCCCACCCACACAGTTATGAAACTTCCCTTAACTTCCTAGAATCAGTTAGCAGGTGTTGGCATATCACGTGTACTTGTAAGGGCAATTTTCTATATAAGCCCATGTGCTATATTCATAGGAGTAAGCCTGGATTTACCTTGTAAACGAGTTACTTGAGTAAATATAAGTTGTCTTTGTGTCTATCTCTCGTGTGTCATTGAGTTGCCTTGTGTCCTGCTATTTGTTCTTGCTGTTCTTGGAACATGTCGTGGTGATTGCTGGGCAAATTGACCCTCACGAGTAACAGATGGATAAAGTTCATATTTTTTCGGTCATCCTCGAGTGATTAAGCTTGGAAGGGCTTGTTGAACGAGGGAAATCAAGTTGGTTTGTTGAGATCAAGGTCAGACCTTGGTGCATCACGGGAAAGAACCTGAATTGCAGATCATCAACCCTGTGTGAGGGTGGGGTTTGCAGCAAAAAATTTGGTCACCCTTTGACCCCGTGACACTAGCCATTACTCGTGCGAAGAAAAAAAATAGTTGCGATCTATGAGAGGAATGAATAGTAACAAGGGATTCACCTATGGACATCGTTTGTGCAAAGAAGAAAAGCCAGGTATATTTTAGAAATTGTTTTATTTTAGTATGAAATTTATTTTTAGGTGATTTTCGATGTGAAAAAAAATTCGAACCTCAGTAGCAAAACTTAGAAAATTAAAACTTTATTCAACATTTTAGTAGAAATATTATTATGATGCATGTAGATTTTTAATAGATGTTTGGAAATAATAATATCAAAGTTTCGGAGGTTCAATATCTTTAAAAACCTAAATTAAAAGATTTTGCGAATATAATGCTAATTTAATTAGGAATGATTTTTATATAATAAATGAGGAAAAATATTAGAGGTTTAAAACTTAATTATTTTAGTTAGTTGAAAACTTGAAAAATAAACCTTTAGAAGCTTAAAATCTTTAATAAAAAAAAATAAAACACACTTTTAGGCCCTCAAACTAAACTTATAATATTTAGAAGTCTTATTTTGTTCCTAACTAAATTATTTACGATATGAATAGAATTATTTAAATTGTAGAGATTCGGATGTTAGAAATCTAAATTTTTTAGAAGCTAGGAGTAAATAATAAAGATTAATTTTTTTTTATTCAAATAGAAATTTATTAAATCATTTAAGAAAAAACCTTAAGATGAAATTATTTTATTTTGAGACTTAAAATCTAAGATTTGTGATGGAATAATATAATTTGGAAATGAATAAACTTTCATGAAATGAATAAATTATTTTAAAAGATGTAACTTAGGGATTTTCAAATGAGAAATTAGTAGCTTGAGACTTAGTTCAAATTAGATATAAAAATTTTATTTAAGTAAAATAAAATTTAGTTAACATAAGTAAATTATTTTAGAGCCTAAATTCAAGTCTTAGTATTTTTAAGTAAATTGTTCCGAACTAAATAAATTATTTAGAAATTAATGAATTTTAGAAACTTGAAAATTAATTATAAGAGTTTTATTTTTAAATTAAAAAGTTTAAACTATTAAAAGTATTATTTTTCTAAAATAGAAGTTTAGAAGTGTTTTTGAACTAAATTTGGATAAACACTAAAGACTTAGAAAATAAATTGAAATAACCCTTAGTTTCAGATTTAGAAACCTTATGTTAACTCGAATAAAATTTAGTTAAAATTAATATTTAGAATTTATAATTATTTTAAAAATTATTTAAACTTAACAATATTTTGGATGAAATTAAATATGGGTTAGGGACTTAGAAGAGTTTTGTTGATGGTTGAATTACAAATTTTACAATCTTAAAGTATCGAATAGCTCGAAGAAAAGCAAGGGAGCCCTGAAGATTTGTGAAATCACGTGGGCGTAGTTTTCTTGCTCATAAGTATTATGTAGATTTAAAATTTGAAAGATCTGTCTGAATAGTTATAGGTTATTAGAATTTTATTATAAAATTGATTGAAATTGTTTTGTGTGCTTAAATGATAGTGTGATGAATGACGAATTATTTTAATTTATGCATAATTACTTCATGACATGCTTGAATATAAAACTATGCATTTAGATTTATTTATTTGTTTATTGCATACATGAATAGGAAAACATGAATTTAGATTTCATTATTTACTCATGCGCCTTATCATTTTAATTTGCATGCCTAGTTTGATTTATTATCTATTGGATTGTGAAATGCTTGGTGTGATTGGTGCTTGTTCATAAAACTAAAATAAGACGAAGGATTATTAAGAATTCACGTACCGGTGTGATTGACGAGCCTAAAGCGAATCGAGGTGGTATCTCCTAGATGCCACTACTTGAGATCGAGGAGCTACAAGGAGGATTGTATGTATTCTCAACCCTGAGTTGTCTGAGACAGCTAGAAGTCCTTGAGAGATGGTACTCCGTGCTAGTAAGTGCACTCCCTTGGATTGTGACTCTGACAGGTAACTGGCCTTGGGTGTTACATGAGATTTGTTTTTTATTCAAATCTCAGGAAATACCGAGAGTCATCTGAACATTCTTTCAGTCTTAGATTACAACTAAAACTAAATATATGTTTGAAAGGCCTAATGTGTGAAAATGCTTGTAATGTTTTGAATTTTGGCCTGTATAATGCGTGGGATGTGACCCACTGGAATGTGGAGCTCACTCCTATTTTATTTTTCATATACACCTGGACGCAGAGTACTGTAATGTATGTCAGAAGACTCTCACCATTGATTGATAATCTCATAGGAAAATTATCCGGGATAGGAGGATTTGGAGGTCGTATTTTGTTTATTTTTACTAAATCGATTTTTATGTATTGATTTTGGTTTTGAATTTGAATAGATTATGTCATTGAACAACATTATATGTTCAATATTTACTATTATAATATAATTTCTTGAAATGATTCTGTTGTGAAAATTGGAATTTATGATTCGTGATTTATAATTTATAATAAAATGGTTTTGATGATTTCATCCATTGTCGCATTTACTTTGATAACTATTCATTATTTGTTACATGAATTCTAGTGAACACCAGGAAGAGTTCTTTGATCTTTTGTTCTATGCAACTTGTATTTCTAGATATTTATTTAGAACTATCTGATTGAGAAATTGGAATTGAAGAAAAAGATTTTAACTGGAAAGATTTAAGTAGCATTCAGATTCTCAACAGATGACCACCCATGACACGTGATGGGAGGTCCAATTGGAAATCAGAGTGTTACTAATATGGTATCAGTGCCCAGTATTATGATACACTGGGCTAGACCTGAGTTCACCGGATCTGATTTTTACTGAATTGGAGATTTTAGTGCATTTGATTTTCACTGAAAATGGATTTCATCGGATCTATTTTTATCGTAAGATAAAATTTCTAAATATGATTTTCAAAATTAGTACAATGCGTAGAAGTCTAGATGAGCATTAGTGACGCCATCTTACTTGAGTTGGGTGATTTGAGTACTGGTAGCTGTCCCTAATAGTTGACATCTTCTCGGGATAAATGTCTCATAAGGTCTAATGTTCTTCGGTCGGAGAATGTTCTTGATGGTTGAGCTTTGTTCTAATGAAAGGTCTTAGACGATTGATCGCTGCTCAGGAATGGTCTAAGACTTGGAAGCAATGATATCACGAGGAAAATTGTATAAAAATTGGATAGAGATTAATATTAGGTGGCTATAGGTCTAGATAAGATTGCGGTGATGCCAGAGTACCTGAGTCGCTGGTTACAATGTGACTTGAATACTAAGAGGTGTCCTTGATAGTTGATCTCTTCTAGGGGAAGGAATCCATGAAGGTTGATGGCTTTTCGTTGAAGGTGCATTGTCCCCGATGGTCTGATCCTAACTTTGAGAAGATGTCCTTGAAGGTTGATCCTTGTTCAGGAAAAAAGTTCAATTTAGGAACTATGGCATCGCATAGAGATGCAATTGAGTTGAATACCATGACCACATGTCTAGGTAGAGCCCAGGTGTTGTCTTGAAAGCACAATGGATCTTAAGTAAATTAAAAGCTTTTAAGACATAGGTTAGAAACTCAACGTGTTTGAACGCACACTTGTTTGGTCAGGACCCGAGTTTGGGAGGAGCCTGTAT
Source organism: Tinospora cordifolia (assembly GCA_030144865.1). NCBI lineage: Eukaryota > Viridiplantae > Streptophyta > Magnoliopsida > Ranunculales > Menispermaceae > Tinospora > Tinospora cordifolia. The sequence continues at coordinate 48,595 of JAJIYU010000272.1, read as the reverse complement.
CTCTGGTCTCTATATAGGATGGGGTGCATAGGGATTTGGGGGTACAGAAGAATCCTAGATTGGGAGAATGACGGACCATGTTTGGCGAGTGGTCGATTTCTTTAGCTAATAGAAAATGTAGATCGATTGACAACATTAGTCAACTTGATTCAAATTTTGAAGACGAAATTTTATTTAAGGGGAGGGGGTAGATTGTAACACCCCAGAATTTTATAAGCACGTATACATCGCGAGTAAACATGAAATAAAATATTATTTCGTAGAAACATGAAAATTTAAAATAAAATAACAAAAAGACAAATAAAAATGAAAGTCATATTGATTGATCGAAAAAAATAATAATAAATAATAATAAAAACATAATAAGTGAGTTAAAATCTCATTTTATTTAAATCTATGCATAGACTATAGTTTAAAAATAATCAAAAATATTACGATGCTTGCGAATGCGTCGACAAGAAAACTATGCGAATACGTCGACAAAAAAACTATGAAATAAGTTAATTAAGAAAAATGAAATGATAAAACCATGTTTTATAACAATAGAAATATATGTATGATTATTGGCCAAAAGAATGAGAAAAAAATATTTAAGAATCAAGTAATGGTTGATCTAAATATTAGTGGCTTGAAGAAAAAAGAATCAAATATTGATTAATCAATACATTGGTGGATTGTGATTCGAAATTTATTTAAGGAAAAAACAAAAATATGTGTATTGATAGAAAACAAAATAAAATAAAAAATCTCAGATTGTTTAAAAAAAATTATCATTATCACATGCTCTGTTTTAGGGCCAAAATTAACAAAACAAAAAAAAGGAGGAGGGTGAATTTGCTGGAATAGAGAAGAAGCATCCAAAAAGAAAAAAATGAAGAAATACGAAGAACAGAAAAATTAGGAAGAATTTTATTTTGTCTTTTCGATTTGGGGATTTGAATGGGGTGAATGGCAAGCAAGATTTGGAGCAAGAAAATTGGGTCTTGTTTTGTAAAGAACGAATCAAGATTCGGGCAAACTAATTTCTAGTTTGATGATCTGGTTCGTGGGTTTGTGTGTTTGGATAACAGAGGAAGAAGAAACATAGGAAACAAAACAAAACTAGGGCTTTGATTTAGTTGGAGATGACGATCAAATGAAGAACGAAGTTGGGGTTTGCGATTAGTGTGAAGAAGAAAACCAAATCTGAAAGTCGTTGTTGCTGGTTTGGACGAAGATGAAATCTGGTGCAAAACAAAGAGAAGAAGAGGGATGACAATCAGTGTTGAGGAGGAACAAAAGCAGAAATTTCTTGGTTATTGCTGTTGTTGCTGAAAGGAAAAAGAGGAAGCAAAATTAGATGTTTTTCTTTGGATTTTCTGGTTCGTGTGATTTGTTATAATAGAAGAAGAAGAAACAAAATCTGATTTGGTTTGTGCGTTTAGCAAAACAGAGGAAGCAAACATGAATGTTTAATTTTTTGGTGTCTAGTTTGATGATGTGAATTTCTGATTTGAGTTGTTGGAACGAAGAAGATGGAGATGAAATGGTTGCCGTGATTTTCAGTGTGGTAAAACAGGTGGAAGAAGAGAAAAATTGTCGGGACCCCTTCTCTAAGCCAAGGGCGAACTGACCAGCACAGTGGCCGATGAACTCACTCACAACGTCGAGTTTGCCTAGCCCCTGTTAAGCCCTTTTTTCAATCTCATACAACAAATGATATCAGAATAATTGGAACACTTAAAGCTAAATCAACAACATACGAAGATAAAACATTTCATTACACATTTCTCTTGTCCAAAATACATAATTAACCATTTACACATGTACAAGGAATGACCAACCTCTAAATCAAAGACCAAAAAGAAAGGAGACAGGAATCGTCAGGGAGCTAGGCGATTACTATGCCTTTCCTTTTATTAGCCACCGAAGAACTTGAAATGGTGATAGAGTAGTGAGCCTAAAATCAGTGTGGCTCAATGAGTAGAAAGTCCAGAATGTCAACCATAGCCAATACTCCAAAACAATGCATGTATACATGAGTAGCAGAAATAATGTAAAATCTGAATGTTTGGCATAATACAAAGCAATTATAAATGATGCAACCATTATAAAAACATTTCAAATGTATGACAGTAAAAATGAATTAAGGCTAGGGTTAACTCAACAAACCCAACATATGGTTATCGCTCGAGCGGGTCCTGAGTTAGGCGTACTGGCCACTCGAGCGGGTCGTGAGCTAGGCGCACTCATCGAATACCCTAGCCTGACGCTTGACCCTCGAGTGCCGTAACTCAAGCAGGATCGGTGGCCAGGCACACTAATCATATGTCCTAACCCTTGACGCTCGACCCTCGAGTCTATCACAATCACATCAAGTACCTTGACCCCAATGCTCGGCCCTCGAGCCTATGGTTTCACTACCCTTGAAATGTATATCTACACATTTCAAAACCAATCAAATGTATCTAAATCTCGTGAAACCATTTAAACTATGTCATTTCACACAAGTTTTATGCAAGGAATACAAGTAATAGAAAACACGTGAATCAAACTACTCACCTTGGGTCCTGCGCACCGATATCCTGTCGACAACCGGCCCATTCCTGTAGTGTTCGCTTGAGTTTGCATCAATAAACTCAATCTCAGTTCTATCCATACTATGGATTAATCTCTAATCTCACTGTCCCTATTTAGTTTTAATCGACTGAAATCGTCTCGTCAATGTTCGGTCAATTGGTCAAACTTGGTCAACTTTGGTCAACAAGGTCAACTAAGTCACTATTGGTCAATTTGTGTCAAACTAGGTCAAAATAGGTCAATTGGGTCAAAATCCCCAAATTCCAACACTTAGCCCAATTTTTGAGCTATTTGCCCTCTTGCGTAGCGAACTTGCTGATTTTTTTGTGATCAATTTGTAAGTTAAATTTGCGTGAAACTTTCATATTTTATCTAAACTGCCTAAACTTCACCAAAATTTTAATTTCTGATTTTTGGACACCATTTACTAAGGTTTCTAAGTGCATTAACAGGAACTGTGAAATCTTGTATTCCTTGTGACAGGTAGTCACTTAGTGAATTGGTTGACCTATTTCCAAAGTTCAAAATCGTTGAAAATTTGGAACACATACTATTGACATGTCTAGTGACCTCTCCACCAAATTTTAGCTCAAATTGCCTTCATGTGGTCGGTCAACCAGTCTCCTACTTTTCTATCATGTAACAGATTGTTAAAATGGTTTAAATCCCCTATGGTTTTCAAGTGCCTATCTACTCTGGTTCCATGTGACACCCCGGCTCTCGGCATCCATCTCTGTCTCTGTTGCGACGGATCGTCGCGAGGCCGCGCGCAGAGATGGCGCACGCCCGTTCGTTCGTTTAGCGGGAGACGTCGTGTCATCTGTTTGTTCGCCGAGAGCTAAAGGCCACGTGGTTCGATTTTCTTTCTCATCCAATCTCATGTTTTAAACCTTTCTTTTAAATAGGTCATAAAGTCAAAACTAGAATGTACGACATCAAAATACTCGTTTCTTTCAATAGATGTGAAATTCATTAAAAGTGCATGCATCAGAATTCAATTCGTTCACAAATCCACAGTGAAATCATTTTTGACCAAGTGAAGTACTTTGCAGCGGAATAACATTTCAAATCCATTTTCAAAACTTGGTGTGAAGGTAAAATATGACCCAATGGGCCTAAGTTCCAAAATACTCAATTCACATGTGAAACAGTTCAAGATAAAAGAGGACACATGCCCAGTTCAATTTAAACACTAAAACAATATTCACAACAAAATGGTGCAACGATAAACTCAAATAAAACTGAACAAAAACTGTAACAACTTCCCAGCGAGGTCACTACCCAAACAAATAGCCCGTGTGCTGACCTACTCCTACGGTGTCAATGATCACCTGTAATGAAAAAAATGGGGTGAGCTCAAGAGCCCAGTGGATCATTCCTATACATCACTAGCATTATACAAACCAGAATACAAAACATGCAATCGCTTTCATCACATCAGGCGTTTCACACAATTTCTTGTTTAGTTATCGTCTAAGATTGAAAGAGTCTATAACCCTCAGTATCCCCTGTGTGGTCCGAAAACGAATTCGGGGGTAACGCCCGAGGGCCAGTTACCTTCGGGACCACGATCCAAGGATGGAAGTCCGCAGTGACTCTCCATCTGAAGACACAATCAGTTGTCGCAGTCAACTCGGGTAGGGACACCCACGATGAAACCCTAAGGCTGGTCACCATGCCAGTATATGGATTCATTAATCTTAATTTAATATTCTTTAGTCATACATGTCATTCCAAGTCATGTGTGATCATCAATACAACATCCAAAGTAATTCAAAATTGATGTGTTCAACCATTCATGGAAATCATCTCATTAAAATCTCTAACTAGCATGTTATGGCACAAACAATCATGCATCAAGGACGTACACCAAATCAAACCCAATCAAGGTCAATCAAGCAAGTCCTAGCATGCTTCTAAACATATCTTAAGCTAACAAACATCATGTTAAGCATTCAAAATTTGGATAAGGCTAGGGAGTAAGAAAATCACACCCACATTTGTACTCCTCAAGCTTGTGCCTTGCTCCTCGCCGTGCACGCCTCAGATTATTAGTTTATAGGGTTTTTAAACAATGTACATGTGTGGGTCTAAGGCATTCATGGCACAACCAAAACCCTAAAGTTTGTGTTCTTGGCGCATGTGTTTCAAATGCACCCAAAATCAATACAAAACGAGAGACACTAGTGCATGTCGCATTACTGCGGCAATGCTTCGCATTGCCGCGATCGCCGGGGTCGGCGACATGTGCTTAACACCTTAACACTTGGTCATTGAGTTTAAATCACACATTAACTTAAGGAAAAATGGACTACATTTGAGAAAAGCGATTTAGAAAGCTAAGAAAATAAGATCTCAAGGGGGTTTCGAGATTTACCTTAGCACAAAACCCTTCCCAAGCTTGCTTCAACCCGAATCCACCCTTGTTGATGCTGCTCTTGGCAGATCTGAGCTTGAAAACGATAGAGAATGGTTTGAAGGAGCTCAAACCACCCTTAGAACCCAATAGAACACTTAAGAAATGAAGTAAACAAGTTAGGTGAGAGCTAGAGAGAAAAATCAGTGATTTGCGACGAAAAAATCCAGATCTAGGGTTTTCTGTGCATGTTCATTTATATAGAAATCGACGAATTACCGTGGTCACTGTGCAACTACCGTGGTCACTGTGTGATTATCGCGGTGGACAGACTGGTGTGCATTGTTCATTTCTGGGTTTTTTCGTGATGACCACGGTCACCCAGGTACGGACCGTGGTTGCCAGTATGCACTTCCCTGTTTTGTTTCTGGGTTTTTCTTGCGATGACCGCGGTCACTGTACGACCGACCGCGGTCACCGGATCGAAATTCTGGTGTTTAGTGTCTTTCTTCGCCGTTTCTCATGCTTCTCAGATTGATATCACTCTTACACTTCTTTATACTTATAATACATGGTTTCAGACATTTTGGCCATTTTTATTCTTTTACTAAGTTTGTTATTCCACTATATCCGTTCACTAACGACGTGGAGGTCTCATAGACTTTCAGGGTATTACATTCCAACACTAATTCGAGGCTATTTTTTGTTATTTTTGCAAGAGTTTAGATCCTAGAACTCTGATTAATTAAGTCCTACCTAAACAACAAACAACTATAGTCATATTTACTCTCAAATACAACTCCAAAACATGGTATGCATAAGGGTGTTCTAGAATTTTTCTGTCCCATAATACCTAACTACTAGGTAATATTTGCAAGCATAGAAAATCTAAACTATAGAGGCCTATGGTTCGAAGTTTTTACCCTTTTGTAGTCTCAAGTATGAGGTTTGAAACGCCTCTGATCTTAGTCCAAACAGACTCCTCTAGATACTCTAAACACTGTTGCTAGTCCCAAAGTCAGTTTTCTGCAAAAATTGTTGAAACAGTTGATCAGACAGTTAACTTCATCACCTTATAAAATGTAGTTAGGACCTCAGATTCTAACTTCTATCAATTAGACATTGAAATACATGTAATAAGGAAGAAGAGACGGGGTTTTGCCTCCAAAACGAACTTGAAATGACCTAGGAATCAACACTCAAAGGATTGATTCAACATAGTTTTTCCTATTTTTTGGGTTTGAAACGTGGCAAATAACACCTTTTCTTGGCTGTTTTCATCTCAGGTAGTTGTGCACTTGGTCAAAGGGGCTTGGGGCTCTTTTAAAGGGTTGTAAGAGCTTTGAAATGAGCCAAATTTAAGAGAAAACGGATCAGAAATGAAGAATTTACAAGCTCTGGAATGTGAGTGGGAGGGGCTGGAAACCAGAAAACTCTTGTTCAAGTGGTGGTTTTGTTCTATGGAGGGGGGAGGCTGTTTGCATGGCAAAACAAGGTGCCTCGTGGCCATTGAGCTTCCATGTAGGATGACCAGTTGGCACTGCTCATTGGCCACATTAGGAGGCTGAGATTTGATGGCAAAACCATGGCTTCAAAACCATGGATTCTCATGGTTTTGCTATTGAAAATTGCCCAGAAATTCACCAAAAATCATCAAAAAAATCAAGCAAGGGGGGAGGGGGAGTCGTTTTGGCGCGTGGGTTGGCTAGGTGAATGGGCCGACCCACGGCTCGATTGAAATCGCATGGGCCATCGTCCCGCACCTGGCTCGATGGGTCGGGCTTATGGCCCGATCGACATTCGACCCATGCATCGAATTTTTTTTTTGGTTATTTCCTCTTTTATTTTGTATATATGTATATATATATACGTATATACGCTTGATTTTCATCATTTTTTTACTTATTAAAATTACTTTATTAATCGTTTTTTCATCAAAATCTTCCAATTATACATCATTTCCATCATTTATCTAATTATTTTCTCCAAAAATTGAATTAATCACCCAAAAATCACATTTTTCTCTCAAAAATTCTATTAATTACTCTAAGAATTTCATAATTATTCCAAAAATTCAATAATCAGTCCCAAAAATCATTTCTCTCCAAAAATTATATTTTTCTTATAATTTCATGTATTTTCCCCTCAAAATTATATTTTTCTTTAATAAATAATTTGAAATAGAAAAAATTGAGAAAAATTTATGTACTTTTATTTAAAATTCCAAAAAATACACGTATCGAACCCGATAATTTTTGTGTATCAAATCATGGGTCATCATAAAATGTAGAAATTTCTAGATTTGTGTGTTGCTGGAAATCAATTTAGAGTTTTGTGTTGAATGTGGTTTGAAGATGATGAACGAAAAATAGGTGAAAATCTGAAAATTTTTTGGATTATATGAAGAAGAAATTTTAAATTTTAGAAAGGAACATGATAGATTTGGAGTTTTGGGAAGATGGATGGAGAACAAAGAAAAAGGGGCGAAATTTGGTTTGTGATTTGGATTTCCAAATTGTTGTATGCAAATAACGAATAGAAAAGAACTGAAACATGATGCATCTTTAGATTTGGGGCGAACTGAAAAGAAGATGATGTGGCTAGTCATGACTTCCACAAAGAAGAAAAATCAGTTGTGATCTACGTGAGGAACGAACTGCAATAAGGGGCTCACCTGTGGACGTCGTTTGCGCGAAGAAGACGAAGTAAGGTATATTTTGAAAATTTTTTTTACTATACAATTTATTTTTAGATGATTTTAGATGCAAAAAAAATTTGAACCTCAGTAGTAAAACTTAGAAAATTAAAACTTTATTCAACATTTTAGTAGAAATATTATTATGATACATGTAGATTTTTAATAGATGTTTGGAAATAATAATATCAAAGTTTCGGAGGTTCAATATCTTTAGAAACCTAAATTAAAAGATTTTGCAGATATAATCCTAATTTAATTAAGAATAATTTTTTTATAATAAATGAGGAATAATATTAGAGGTTTAAAACTTAATTATTCAGTTAGTTGAAAACATGAAAAATAAACCTTTAGAAGCTTAAAATCTTTTATAAAAAAATGAAATAAAATTTTAGGCCCTAAAACTAAACTTATAATATTTAGAAGTCTTATTTTGTTCCTAACTAAATTATTTACAATATGAATAGAATTATTTAAATTGTAAAGATTTGGATGTTAGAAATCTAAATTTTTTAGAAGCTAGGAGTAAATAATAAATATTAGAATTCTTTTTATTCAAATAGAAATTTATTAAATCATTTAAGAAAAAACCTTAAGATTAAATTATTTTATTTTGAGACTTAGAATCTAAGATTTGTGATGGAAAAATATAATTTGGAAATGAATAAACTTTCATGAAATGAATAAATTATTTTAAAAGATGTAACTTAGGGATTTTCAAATGAGAAATTAGTAACTTTAGACTTAGTTCAAATTAGATATAAAAATTTTATTTAAGTGAAATGAAATTTATTTAACATAAGTAAATTATTTTAGAGCCCGAATTCAAGTCTTAGTATTTTTAAGTAAATTGTTGCGAACTAAATAAATTACTTAGAAATTAATGAATTGTAGAAACTTGAAAATTAATTATAAGAGTTTTATTTTTAAATTAAAAAGTTTAAATTATTAAAAGTATTATTTTTCTAAAATATAAGTTTAAAAGTGTTTTTGAACTAAATTCGGATAAACACTAAGGACTACAAAAATAAATTGAAATAATCCCTAGTTTCAAATTTAGAAACCTTATGTTAACTCGAATAAAATTTAGTTAAAATTAATATTTAGAATTTATAATTATTTTAGAAATTATTTAAACTTAAGAACATTTTGGATGAAATTAAATATGAGTTAGGGACTTAGAAGAGTTTTGTTGATGGTTGAATTACAAATTTTACAATCTTAAAGTGTCGAATAGCTCGAAGAAAAGCAAGGGAGCCTTGAAGATTTACGAAATCACGTGGGCGTAATTTTCTTGCTCATACATATTATGTAGACTTAAAATTTGAAAGATCTGTCTGAATAGTTATGGGTTATTAAAATTTTATTATAAAATTGATTGAAATTGTTTTATATGCTTGAATGATAGTATGATAAATGATGAATTATTTCAATTTATGCATAATTACTTCATGACATGCTTGAATATAAAACTACACATTTAGATTTATTTATTTGTTTATTGCATACATGAATAGGAAAACATGGATTTAGATTTCATTATTTACTCATGCGCCTTATTATTTTAATTTGCATGCGTAGTTTGATTTATTATCTATTGGATTGTGAAATGCTTGGTGTGATTGATGCTTGTTCGTAACATTAAAATAAGACGAAGGATTATTAAGAATTCATGTATCGATGTGATCGATGAGTTTGAAGTGGATCGAGGTGGTATCTCCTAGATGCCACTGCTTGAAATCAACGAGCTACAAGGAGGATCGTAGGTATTCTCAACCCTGAGTTGTCTGAGACAGCTAGAAGTCCTTGAGAGATGGTACTCCGTGCTAGGAAGTGCACTCCCTTGGATTGTGACTCTGACAGGTGACTGGCCTTGGGTGTTACATGAGATTTGTTTTTAATTCAGATCATAGAAAATACCGAGAGTTATCTCAACATTCTTTCAGTCTTAGATTACAACTAAAACCAAATAAATTTTTGAAATGCCTAATGTGTGAAAATGCTTGTAATGTTTTGAATTTTGGCCTGTATAATGCGTGGGATGTGACCCACTGGAATGTGGAGCTCACTCCTATTTTATTTTTCATATACACCTGGACGCAGAGTACTATAATGTATGTCAGAAGACTCTCACCGTTGATTAATAATCTCATAGGAAAATTATCCGGGATAGGAGGATTTGGAGGTCGTATTTTGTTTATTTTTACTAAATCAATTTTTATGTATTGATTTTGGTTTTGAATTTGAATAGATTATGTCATTGAACAACATTATATGTTCAATATTTACTATTTTAATATAATTTCTTGAAATGATTCCGTTGCAATGGATTTTATGATTCGTGATTTATAATTTGCAATAAAATGGTTTTGATGATTTCATCCGTTGTCGCATTTACTCTGATAATTATTTATTATTTGTTACATGAATTCCAGTGAACACCAGGAAAAGTTCTTTGATCTTTTGTTTTAGGCAACTTGTATTTCTAGATATTTATTTAGAACTATTTGATTGAGAAATTGAAATTGAAGAAAAAGATTTTAACCAAAAAGATTTAAGTAGCATTCCGATTCTCGACGGATGACGACCCATGACACGTGATGGGAGGTCCGATTGGGAATCGGGGTGTTACACTCATCTTCACCTCTAATAAAAATATCGTCTATCACTCCATCTAGGTATCTAGAAATTGTAGTAGTTTCTAATGATCCGGTGAGGACGATAGAGTTCCAGAATGTGCCGATAGGGGACAAGTTGATAGAGAAGCTAAGAGGGATGAGTCTTAGCAGAAATTGGCTGAAGCTAGATGTATTGATTAGTGCTAGTCCGCTGGAGATGAAAACAAAGTCTTTGGTTGGGATTTCGATAGGTGATGCTATGAAGATGCGCAATGAGTGATGAAGAAGATGAAGATGCATAGGAATGATGAAAATGGTGGGGGATTTATAGCATGCCGCCCATTAAATGTGGAGCATGCCTTGATTTTAAAAAATTTTATAAATTTTTGATAGTGTTGCCTTTTTACAACAGGCGGCACCTTCAAAATTTGATTTTGGAACATCGTAGCTCGCTGAATAGGCGGCAAGTGAAGGGTGCCACCCCTTCAACAGGCGACAACTTTGAAATCTAAATTTTAAACATGTTGTCCGTTGAAGGGGCGACATAATTGAGATTTAAATTTTGAAGGGGTGGCACATTTCATCCCATCTGACGCTGAGTTGGCAGAAAGTTGCCTTAAAAGGTATTTAAAATATTTGAAAGCCTAAAATAAGATATAATAATTTAATCACGCCTTAAATGATCTTCTTTTCCTAAATAATTAGGTAATCTAACATCAATAGTATCCAGAATAGGTGGGGCATCATACTTTGCATCATCATCTTTCTTTGAAGCTGCACGGCGAAGTGGCGTTACAGATTTGCCAGAATTATTTACACATGACAAAGCTGATCAGTCACAGTCAAACAACAGTGATAGAACAGTAGCAGATTTTCCTACTCCATCATGACTCTTTGAACGTAACTGAAATAAAAATATTCCGTGCATTTAGTGTAAAGAGAGGCTCGCTCTGAAACTTTAAAAACTAAGAAGGCACCATCATGTCTTGTAAATTAAGTTTAAAGTATTGTGTCAAGATTATCTCCAATGCCACAATAATGAATTGCACGTGAAGTAGATGGTCATTAAATTAAAATTATTGTTTCAATGCTATTATCCATATTGACTAGCATTTTTTTTTTTTGTGTGTGTTAAAATTTGTGCTAATGCCAATAAGGTCGATTAATCAATAAAATATCATGATGCAAAACATCATACAACCAGCTGGGGGGATCTTCAATCCAAATTACACCATCAGCGGTTTTTTAAAGCAAACCTACCAAGTTTGTCAGCTGCTATATTGCCAGAATGATGAACATGATCAAAACCCTTTATATTTGTAAGGTTAGCCAATTGACAGATATCTTCACTCAACATACTGATCTCATGTATGAGAAAATTGCTATCTTTTTAATGACATTCAAAGCAGATTTGGCATTTGATTTTTTGTTGCAAAATATTACTCTAAGCAACAAATAATAATTTTTTGTTGCAAAAACAAGTTGATTAATGTTATTTTAGCAACAAAACACTACTATTGCTACTTATTTTTTTAATAACATTGCAAAAAGGTATATTTTGTTGGTAAAGTTTAGAAATGAAACGTTTAACATTACCTTTGCATCTTCAATCGCGGTCTCGAGTCGAGCTAGAAATAAAACAGAACAAAAGAAGAAGAAGAAGAAGAAGAGGAAGAAGAAACCCTAGTAGAAGGCAAACTTCATCGATCGATTGATAGAAGAAGAAGCTCAACTTTGCTTTTCGTGGAAGAAGAAGAAGAGGAAGAAGGAACCCTAGAAGAAGGCATTTTCCGCGATGGGGGTCTTGAATCTTAGGGTTTATGTCACTAGAATGTTTGCTCGTAGAGTTTCTTATATCGTAAGGGTATTCATGTTCATTTAATTTTGCCTCTCCTTTCGGTTGCAAGGGCTTGAGATCTATGTAAATTGATTTCTTGATGGCTTTGTTCTAGATGTATATATTTTTGTAAGCCAGCATTGAAGGGAAGATCATGCTATAAGCTCAATCTTCCTTCTCAAGGGTTTCCCTCCACTAGTAAATCTCACAAATCTTCTTTTATGTTATCAGAGATGAGAGGAACAGGATCTCTAACATTTGTTTTCATTCCAAAACCTCTATCAGTACGCCGATACGTAATGCCATTTGTTGGCAGATTGATGAGAATGGTTTGCTTCAGAGTGGGAAGATAACTTGTAACACCCTAGAATTTCGCAAGCTCGTCATGTCACGAGTTAATAAGACATTATTTTATAGAAAGATGAGATTATAAGATACAAAGGAACAAAAAGAACAAAACAAATACATAAACATGAATATGTAGATAACAAGCGAAAAAAATAAATTCTTAGCCAACATTAGTTTAAATTAATGGGGAAAACGAATGAAATTTAGCTTGAATCTACCTAGAAAAAAAATAAAATAGAATAAATAAATATATTTACATGGATAACAGAAGAATTAAAAAAAATGAGCTATGATATTATTGACATATATATAAGTTTGTAATAAAGCTTGTAACAAGGTTTAATGCGATAAGTAGAGAAAAATGGGAGAATCAAATTCTGGATATGGTTAGCAATTAACTATATATATTAAAGTTTTTTAAATAATTTGACATTGATTTATACTAAAGCTTTAAATAAATAAAATGATTAACAAAGAAAATAATTAACATGAATTTCATGATATATACATACATATATATATATATAACATGAAATCTGGAAATTTAAAGAATCGGTAAAGAATCGGTGCCCCAAACCAGAATTTTCTGGGTTCGGCGGCTGGATCAATGGTAGATAAATCTGAAAATCTCTGGGGTAGTTTGAGTTTGGCGGTGAACTATCAATTTTTTGGGATGATTTCAGCTCTTTAAATAGATGGACTGACTATTGAAGGAGATGAAATGCAAACTCTGTTTGGCATGGAGTTGCAGAAGCTGAAGAAGAAGAAGAAGGCTGGACAGTGATTGAGCTCACTGGTTTGTGTTGGGCGGACTGAAAGGGAAGACGAAGAAGAAGCTGTTGGTTGCTGCTACATTGGGTGTTGAATGCTCATCTAGTGCGTTGAGTCCATGAAGAACAGAGCAATGTAGTAGAAAACAGAGGAACATAGCAACAGTTTTGGTGAAATTGTCTGGTTCACGGTTGTCAAAATAAAAGAACGGACTGCCGTGGGTGCGTAAAATCGGGATTGACATCAGGAAACAAAGGAAGAAATAACACAGGGGATTGGAATTTGAAGCTCTAATTTTATGTTTTAGGGATCATGATTGGAATAACAAACGAAGGAATATGAACTGCTTTTGATTTCTTCTCTTCTAGTTCGAGATTCAGTTGGAAATTCTCCAACTTTTAGGTTCGGCTGATAGTTGGAAGACAGGGAAGAGGAAGCACGACTCTTGTGCTTTAAATTTCTGGGTTTTAGATCGTGAAAACAGAGTTTTGTGAAGCATTCGAAGCTGGTTTTAGTTGTCTTAGTGCATCGGTTAACAGGGGGAAATTGGAGCATTATCTGATTGTAATGGAGTTGTGACCGTTCTGTAGAAGTTGGATCGAACAACGATCGGTTTTGAAGATAAAAAATTCTGGTTCTTGACTGTTCGGTCGGCTGCTGGAAACAGGGAAGAAGGAGTTGATTGTCTTCCTGATTCGTGGTTGAGTGGAGCACAAACTGGTTGGTCGAGCTGTGGATCGTTCAACCAAAGTGAAGGGAACAACGAACACCATCAGCTGTGTTTCAATTTCTGTTCGACCGGTTGATGAAAATAAGTAAGGTAAGAACGAAATTTTGGTTTTGATAAAGTCATGTTGCTATAAGTTTGAGTGATGTTGTTGCAATACTTTTTGATTTAATAACAGTGAAACATTAGCTCAAAAAGAAGAAAATCAAATGACTGAATTTAAATCTTTGATTGAGCTATATTATGACAAATTTGCTAGGTAATTTGGATATTAGAACTTTCTAGCACGGATTAAAGAATTGGAATTCGAATGTAGGTTGATCTTTAAACTTATGGTTTTGTGTTGAACAGAAGCGAAACTAACATACTCGAAATTTTCTTGAACTGAAGACGCGAACGTGAATTTCAATTGAGACAAAAAAAATTGAAAGGTACGATGCTAATTTAGTCAATTATTTATTTAGTTAACTTATTTCTGTAATCCTGATAAAACATAGTTAGAACCAATTATAAAAATAAATTAACCCACTTTTTTATATTAAGAAATTTAAAAAGAAAGGTTAGCAATATAGAAAATTAGAGTTAAGAATTTAGTTGATAAATGTAACACCCCAATTTTCGACCGGACCTCCGTTCACCTGTTATGTCACGTGTGGATTGTCGTCCGATGAAAATCGAGATGCTACATTAAGTTTCGTTCTGTTCAAAATCTTTTTCTTCAAAGTTCAGTTCATAATCTTTAGTTCTCAAGTCAAAGTCTATAAAGACATCATGTGCAAGATAGAAAATCATAATAATTCTTTCAAATAAGTCATAAGTAAAGCAGGGAAAATACTTTTTAAAACTATTTAGTTAACCCAAAATTGTTAAACAAGTAGGATTATTTAAAGACATAACGGCAGAGTTAAAACCAACGTAAATACATTAAACAATCCAGTAAAAATACATAAAATATGACTTCCAAGTCACCTATCTAGGACGACCTCCTCATGAGGTGTCCAATTCAGAGTGCAGGTCTTCTGAAGTAAGTCAGCATACTCTACGTCCAAGTGTACCTGAAAAATATAATGAGTGAGCTCGAAAGCTCAGTGGATTGAACCTACACATCACATGCATTATACAGACCCAATCCAAAACATTACAAACACTTTCGAACATTAGGCGTTTCAAACATTCATTTAATCTTGGTAGATGTCAAAACTAGAAGAGGATTGAGATACCTCTCGGTATTCCCTGTAATCCAATCCAATCATAATCATAGAGGCGTCAGGTGGTACCATCTAAAATCAATCATATCTCAGTATCACAATCTAAGAGAGGGTACTTATATAGATTCGTACTGTCTCTCAAAGACTTCGAGCTGTCGCAGGCAGCTCAGGGTGGGAATACCTACAATCCGCCTTGCGGCTCGTCAATCGTACGGGTACGTGGATTCTTAATAAACCATCGTCTTATATTTTTCGTTTTACAAACGATCTCAATCACATCAATCATCATACAATTTCACTAGAACATATGATCCGAACCATACTTGCAAATTCACATGATAAGGTGCATAAATGAACAATGGAATCTAAATACACAATTGCTTAGTCATGTATGCCATAATTGAGTGAATCTAAGTGCAGATCAGGTCATAACTAATTATGCATGGATTAAATAGTTCATCACACATTATATATATCATTCAAGGAAGTCAAACAATTTCAATTCAATTTCTAAGTAAAATTTCGATAACTTAGTACTATTCAATCAAATGCTTTGAATCTTAAATCCGTATAATACAAGTGAGCAAGGAAGTCACGCCCACCTCGTTTCCTGATCTTCAGGCTTCCTTGCTTTTCGTCAAGATGTTCGACACTCCAGAATTATGATATCTGAAATTCAACGATAAATAGCATTTCTCTAAATCCTTAATTCATATTTAATCTTATCCAGAATATTCTCATGTTCAATTAACTTCTAAATAAATTATGAACTTTCAACTAATTTATGATTGCTCTTAATTTCTAAATTTCATATATTCTAATTATAATGATTTCTAAGTCTTCTAAATTTCCTAAGTTTGAAATCTCACTTTAATAATTTACTAGGAAGCTCTTATCATAAAATCAAAGTTCTAATAACTTAATCGTTGAAATTTAAAGAATTTATTTACATCCTAATTAATTTAATTACGAACAAAATAAGACTTCTATTTGTCAAATCTTTAATCTTATTCGAATTCGAAAATCTTAGTCTTATGATACTCCTGAAATTTTACCAAGACCACTTATAGTACAAATTCGAATAACTATTATTTATTTGTTTTTCTAGTTTAATTGTTTATCTCCTTAAATACTTGAGTACTTACATAAATGATATTTAATTTCTTGAACTACTTAATTTAAAAATTTAAATACCTGAAGATACATTAGTTAATTCTTTTATTTTCCAAACCTTAGTATTATATCATGAAACTTTATTGTTCTAATCAATCCATATTGATTTATTCGTATTATCTTGGATCCTAAATCAAGTTATAATGATGATAAATCCTACAATAATTTCCTCTTTGTCTAAAGATACTGAAATTACATCAATTTAAAAACTTTGAGATTTTCTTGCTTTAACTTTAGATTATTGAAAATACCTTTATAAATTTATCTTAGCAATTTGACAATTTTTTTTAGTTCTAATTTATGTTTATATAAATTTTCCTAGGTTTTCACACTCTTAATACTATAAAATTTCTTTGTTCTAACTAATACATACTAATTTATTCATCTAATTCAAATTTCTTATTAATCTAATTCATATTATAAAATTTCTTATTAATCTTATTCAAAGTATATTTATAAATCCTATTATACTTTGGTTATCAAGTAACACGCCTAAGGTCTATAATTCCAAATTCAAATCATTTTCTTACCACTCACTTTCGGTACCGCTCTTCTTCTTGTCCATTGCAGCTGAAAGTTCACCAAAACAGAGCACCGTGCTCTGGTGCTTCTTCTTCTCCGGTCTGCATCGTTGCAGCAGCAACCACACTTCAACAGAACACCATCTCTCTTCGTTTTTTTTTTTTTCATTTAACCACCATGGAACGACCCCCTGTTTCTTGTTTCATGGCAGCCACCTCATCATTCATCATTCCAGCTTCTCCTTCTTGTCCTTCTTCTTCACGGTTTGCAGCAGCATCAAACGACTGCAATGGCGGCCACCGCACTCACCAGATTTCCGTTCGTCATCACGGCTTGGCGTTCTCTTCGTCCGGCAGCTGCAACACCTAGCCTCCTCTGTTCACCTTATCCACCATCGCCAGCACCATTAACAGAGTAACCATGCTCTGTTCTTCACGCACCCACAGCAGCAGCTGTACAGTTCCTCTGTTCTCCTTCTTCCTTCTTCGGCCAGCACATCAGCAGCAGCAACGTGCTGCAATTAGCAGCAGCAGCAGCAGGCTGCAATGGCAGCAACAGCTGCCTCTCTTCATCTACTTCATTCGGCCTTCTCTGTTCGGCAGTCAGTGAGCAGCAGCAGCAGCAATTTACGCTGCTCTGTTCTTCGTTCTTCCTCTCCTTCTTTCTTCAATCCATGGTGACAGCAGCAGCACGCACGGCCCATCTTCTTCTTCTCTTCCTATCATTTCCCAGCAGCAGCAACTCATGTGCTGCTTTCGTCTCTTCCTCTGTGTTCGGCGGCCCGTGAGCAACAGCAGCAACTTACGTTGCTCTGTTCTTCGTTTTGCTTCTCTCCACCTATGCCGAGCAGCAGCCGCAGCAGCAATACAGAGCATCACCTTCCTGCTCTGTTTTTCTCCTTTCTCTGGTCGTCTTCTTCAGCTCAATTCAAACAGACAATAAGCTATTCTTCTTAATTTAACAGCAGCGGTGATAACACTAGCAGCTGCGTCTTCCTTCTGTTCGTCTACAATGACTGCTGCAACAGTAGCTCATGCTCTGTTTTTCATCTTCCTCACTCATGCTCTTCTTCTTTCCGTTATTTTATCAGCTGCAGCTCACGTTCTTCCCTCTTTATAATTTCGAGCACCGCCAACTCTCCTCCTTGATCTTTCCAGATCAGTCCTCTCGCCGACCACGCGAATCTTCTTCAACGCACCTCCGCTTCTCCATTCTTCCGTTCGACCGAAATCCTTCAAATGAAATTTTCATTTCTTTTATCTCATTTTATCTAATTTTATTTTAAGTTAAGGTAACTAAACCTCATTTTAATTTAATATTCATTCACCTTTATCATGATCTCATAAGATTGTCTGTATTTTTATTTCATTTGTTTGATTATTATTATTATTATTATTATTGTTCACGATTTAATTTATTTTCTAATTCTTTTATCGACGCACTCGCAGGCATCGCAATATTTTCATTTATTTCTCTAATCCAAGATTTCTAAGCACATGTTTAATAATTGTCATTTCTTATTCTATTTATCGCTATTAATTTGCTAAAAATATTTTATTTTATCTATCCAATTACTTGCTCGCGATGTGACACGCTCGCGAAGTTACGGAGTGTTACAATAAATATTTTAGAAAACCTAAAAAATTAAGAAAGTCTTGATAAAGATCTAAATTAACTAAACACACTTTTAATAGGAAAAAGAAACTCTAAGAGAAATTTAGAAATGTAAAGCTTAAATTATTTAGTCAGCTAAATATATAAAAATAATAAGGACAATAATAATACTAATAAACCTTTGAAAATATAAATCTCTTATAAGAAAAAGAATAAAAATTTCAAATAAGGAAGAGACAAAAGTTTTGACCAATAGAAGTCTTATTTTGTTCGTAATTATTTTATTTAAAATTATGGATAATTTATTTAAATCATGAAAATTAAGAAATTTAAGAACACTTATTTAATAAATTCTAATGTATGAAAACTGATTATTAAAATTCTGATTAGTTAAGAAAATTACTAAATAAAAAGGTGATGAAATTATTACAAAACTTTAGTTAGGGAAATTATTGTAATTAAATTAAAATAAAGAAATTAGAAACTTATAAATAATTACAATACATTTTCAAATTTCAGATCGACATTCATGAGAACGAGCATTGACGACGAACGGAAAAAGAAGGAAATTTGAAAATTCAGGTATTATGTGGATTTCAAATTCAAGACATTTGTTTGAATAAATTCTAGGTTGTTAGCATTTTGAAAAAATTGATTTAAATTATTTGTATTGTTAAATGACGTGTAATGATTAATTACTTGATCATGGCATGCATGTATAGGAAATTATGCATTTAGATTTGATCATTTGATCATTCATCTTACCATGTTAATGTCTTGCATTATTTGATTTGTTTTCTATTATATGAGCGATGTTTTGGTGTGATGGAATTGTATTATAAAACTAAAATAAGACGAAGGTTTATTAAGAATCTAAGTACCGGTGCGATTGTCAAGCCGCAAGGCGGATCGTAAGTATTCCCATCCGGAGCTGCCTGTGACAGCTTGAAGTTTTTGGGAAACGGTACTATTTCGCGATAAATACTCTCTCTTGGACTGTGATACTGAGATATGACTGATTTTAGATGGTACCAATACCTGAGGCCTCTATGATTACGATTAGATTGGATCACAGGGAATATCGAGAGGCATCTCAACCCTCTTCCGGTCTTAGATCACAACTAAAACAAATGAATGTTTGAAACGCCTAATGTTTGGAAGTGTTTGTAATGTTTTGGATTAGGTCTGTATAATACACGTGATGTATAAGAATGATTCATTGGGCTTTCGTGCTCACTCCCATTTTACTTTTCAGGACTATTTGGGCGTAGCATACAACAGTCTACGTCAGGAGACTTACACCTAGAGTGGACACTTCTTAGGAGGTCGTTCGGGATAGGAGACTTGGAGGTTATGTTTTATTTATTTTCACTGGATTGTTTTAATGTATTTACGTCAGTTCTAACTTTAGTTGTTTTATTTTTAAACGAATTTGCTTGTTTGATAACCTTTGTTTTAATAATAATTTTAAAGTTATTTCGCTGCACTATTTATGACTTATTTTGAGAAAATCCGGTGAATGTTTCCAGAAATTATTTTGATCTTTTGTTTAGTATAAAACTTCTATCTAGACATTAACCTAAGAACTAATGGTTATGTACTTAATTTTGAAGAAAAAGATTTGGACAGAAAGAAAAATTTTGTTAGCACCTTGATTTTCATCGGACGACGATCCACACGTGAGAAAGTACGTGAACAGAGGTGCGGTCAAAAATTGGGGTGTTACATTACTCTTATTTACATTGAGTGCCTCCCTGCATTTCACTTTTATTAGACAATTTTTAGTATTAAAATTTTTAAATGTTCTTTCTCTTATATCATTTAAGTATTTATTTTATTTTATTTTGCTTTGGGAATTAAAGAATGTAGCTATTTAGATCTCATTTGTTGGCTGATTGATGAGAATTGGGTCGTTACATGTTGAGGTGTTGAACCTTCGCAGTATAATCCGCTGGACGAGCCAAGTCCTTTGGGTTTGCGGCTGAAGAAGAGCCATTTGCTTCTTGATTTGATTCAAATGAGGCTTTTGCAAGGAGATTCTTTTACATTGGAAGCTGGAAATAACAGTATTAATGTGGAATCTGGGAAAAAGAAGGAAGTTAAAAGTGGTTCCTTTGGTGTTGGTGCTACTAATTGGTGTTGGTGCTACTAACAAGTTCAAAGCTTCTAATTTTCCTACTTCACTTCTAAGAATTGGGACATGGGAGGTATATATCTGCATATATGTGCCGTAGGTTTTTTTTTCCCTTTTTTAGATGATGTTCTTAATTAATTATAATTTTATAAAGTGACAAGTTCATTGATTTCTAATTATGCTACAGTGTGTTTCAAGATATGAGGGTGATTTAGTGGCTAAATGCTACTTTGCAAAGCACAAGCTTGCCTGGGAAGCTCTTGATGGTGGGAATTCAGTGGTCTAATATGTGGCTTTGAAGGCAAACTGCCCTGATAATGCGCTAGGGACCTTGGACATAGTAGTAAAATACTATTTTGAACGTTGTATTATAGTGTGTTTTTTGATTTGCCCAATCTTACAAGGACTTTCTTGTATGTAGTTGGCTCGACAACCTCTATTCTTTAGAGAAACAAATCCGTATCCTAGGAAGCATACCTTATGGCATATATACAGTGTTGTATGTAGTGTGTTTTTAAGGTATATATACAATGTTGTATGCAGTGTGTTTTTAAGGTATATATACGCTTAAATATATATATATATATATATATATATATATATATATGTGTGTGTGTGTGTGTGTGTGTGTGTGTGTACATATTCATTTCCCTACTTGTTATAACAGGTGTATGTATGTACCAAACTTAATGGAAATAGATTTTCTCTGTATTTTTACATGGTTTGGTGGATTCTTGTACTTCAACTTTGGTCTTTTACAAGTAATGAAAATTACTGACAGAGGAGTTGATATTGTTCGGATAACAGTTCAGGAAGGAAAGAGGCAGATGCTTGCTTAGAAATAAAGAACAAACTTGTGCAGAAAAAGTAAGTAACCAAGGTGTAAAAATATGTATGAGTTATTATATATTTCCAAAAATTTATTGGGATCATATTTTTCTTACATGTCTTCACTTTTATGTAGCTATAATATTCCTTAAGTGGTAGACATCCATTTTGCTCCTACTGTTGCCCTGTGAGTTGCCGAATGTTTTGACAAAATTTGTGTCAACCTTGGAAATTTTGATGATTACTATTCCATGAATACTAAATTTCAGATGTACTATTCCAATTTAAATGCCAAGCATCCCCTCCAATCACTTGAGACAATTTCTTACAACTGATAGGCGGGCCCAGTTTGAGAAGTTAGGGTATACAGAAAAAGACTATCAAAAGGAGCTTGAATATATTGAGAAGGTAATTGATCATTATTATTTGGGGTTTGCTTTTCCTTCCTTCAGGTCCTTCAATCAATGTGGTAGAGTGTCCGTCAGCTAGGGAGCCTAAGTTAGCACTCTGATAGTTTATTAAGGGTAGGGACAAGAGATTTAAAACTTTTTAGTTTATCCTCTTCTCATTGTTTTTGATATTAGTAGACCAAACCTAAAAATATTTAATTGTATCGATACACATGTATTTCATTTGATCAAAACAAAATTAACCATTTGGAAGAACAACAATATTCAAACCTTGCTAATTTATGGAGTACCTTTTGAAGTTAACATAGTAATTTTTTTCCCATTTATGTTTCATATAACAAAAAACTAAACTATATTGGTTCAAAACCTCAAATTAGTTAACAAAATTTGTAATTGTATAAGCATCATTATAATGTCATTGAGAATTTATTTAATTTATTACTAGGCCATGCAAAACAATGTAGGATGCTTAGGCATTGCCTTGCCTCAGCATCACCTTAGTGTCTTTATAGCACTACAAGCACTGTTTATATTATCCTAAACCATGCATCATGTAATTGTAGTCACTGAACTTTAGTCCATTCATAGAATCTAGTTACATATTTACATGTGCTCATCTTAGCATTTTTGGTTACATATAATTCATCCATTGATCTTCTATTTGATTACTTGCAATTTTTGAATGGCTACCATTAGTAATAGATATGTTGTCTACTGAAAAATAATCATGTTTTCTAGTTCAGAAAACTATTTGACAGGCATAATTTGCACATCTAAAATAAATTTATAAATCAACTTTTAAAATTCTTTTCTAAATATTGTTTTCCCCTGTTCTAGTTTTCTTGATATGGTATCATGTGCGGTATCTTATAGAGATTGGAATTGGTAGTGGTTGAATCTATGTCCTCGACTCAAAGAGTGGGATCCTATTGCCAAATATTAAGAACAAATTGCCAAGGTCCAAGTATGTGGAATTACCTTTGTGATGGCTTATAAATTCGTGAATAAACCCTGTGAAGGCATGGGATTTTACTATTCCATAGTCATGGAAATACATGTAAAAGGCATATTAGGTGATCTTTTTATGGCTCACCAATCATCATAATGTGTTTTTGATAGCTTCATTATGATTTTGACAACTGAGATTTGTCGCCAATACCTCCTTTAGCCCAACAAGCATTCAATATAGATTTTATATTTTAATACTCTTCCTTGGGTAACTATTTTAAATGCCATGGAAATGAGCAACTGAAATAATGTCTACAACTATTACTCTAGGGCAACATTCTAAGAAAAATTAGAGGCCCTGATAATTCATCTTGTTTGCTAGGCACAAGGCTTCATTTATTTATTAATTTTTTTCAAAAACTTGATGAATATCCCTCAAACCTTAAATATCAGTCACCTTTATGTATTTTGATTTCTTCTTGATTAGTTGTCTATCATGAACATCAGTTAGGCATGGTTCAAAAGTTCCTCTGAGGAAGTGAATAATAGTAGCAAAAGTTTTGTTTCATCTCGAATTTGCATCTCAATCTCTGTTACTTGAATGATGTTTTTCTCAATTATCACCACACCAGGTTTTCACTCCATTAGTGGAGAAATGTAAAAAATATGGAAGAACAATGCGTATTGGAACAAATCATGGGAGACTTTTTGATCATATAATGAGCTACTATGGTGAATATCTATCCCCAAAATGGTTTTGGGTTTTATATTTTGTTATTTCTTACAACTAATTGATGCAAATATCTAATATTTCATCACAAATAGGTTAAATCTGCATTTGAATTTGTAAGAATTTGCAGGAAGATGGATTTCTATCATTTTGTTTTTTCAATGAAAGCAACCAACCCTGTGATCATGGTGCAAGTGTACCCTTTACTCGTGGCGGAGATGTATGTTGCAAGGTGGGATTATCCCTTGCACTTGGGTGTCATTGAAGCTAGTGAAGGTGAAGATGGATGAATGAAATCTGCAATTGGCATAGGAACTCTTCATTAGGTATTGGCTTAATCTATCAGTAATACAATCAATGGAAAAATCACAGTGGTCAGTTAAGCATATTGTAAGTACAAATAGTATGAATGTTAGGAATGTTACCATAAATTTTGTCTTACTATTAGACCATTTATTATTTTTCAACACTATAGCATTGCAATTCAAACTATTAACACTTCAACACCTCTGGGTTGCCTTGAATTATGTGTGTACTAGAGATTTAAAATAAGGCCCAAACTTTATTTTTGGAAGGAGAACGTTTTACTTGCATTTGTTTTGTATTGCAAATTCCGTCACGTGGCTTTCAAATTGCAGTCTGCTTGATTTGCACTTGATGAGTAACATTCTTTTCTTTACAGGATGGTCTGGGGGACACAATTAGAGTTTCCCTCACTGAACCACCAGAGGAAGAGATAGATCTTTTTAGAAGGTTGGCAAACCTGGGAATGAAACCATCAAACATGCATAAAGGGGTGGTAAGTTTTGTTAAATGCATAAGTATGTATCTTTATTTTCTATTGTTTAGTTCTATTTGAAGAAAAACAAATGTGTTTTTTCGATTTCCAACGTCGAACTGGTCAGTTGCCTGTGCAGTAGGAGGTAATTTTTGTGTGAGACATGCTTATTAATCTTTATCATTTTGTTTGTTACATGTTTTGCTCCACTCTTGTGGAATATAGTGTCATTATCATATGATTTCAGGGTGAGGAAGTGGATTATAGAGGAGTCCCTGCTTCAAGATGTAGGTTTTAACTGATAAACATGATTGTGTTGCTAACAAATGGCAATGTATGACATGACCTTTCAACAATAGATTTATTCTTTTGAGACAGCTTCTTCCAAGAGAAGATAGTGATGTCGTAAGAACATGGACATGTCTTATTCTGTAATGAAGTCTAAAAAATTTATGGAGTTGTTTCCAAAGATATCTTGCCACAGGTATCACACTACAAGAATTCTGCCAAATTGCAACGAACATCAACAACGAATCATTTTTGTAACTAAATTAAAATACATCTGCAATGCATCTGCAACAGATTAAAGTTGGTGAAAAATTGAAATGAATCAGCAACGGAATTTGCAATGCAAAGTTTTGTAACAAATTATTTGTTATTATATTTGGCGGGAGAATTGTGCGGGAAATTTTCAAACAAATTTGTAATGAAATAGCAAGAAAAACTTAGAAAAGACATATTTTCGTTGCTATTTCGTTTCCAATTTAGCAACATATACTTTTTGTTGCTAAATTGTAACCAATTTGCAATAGATAGAAAGTGATTCTAAATTTGTAACGAAATAAACTATCATTGCACATTTTGAAATAGATTTTTGTCTATTGCAATTTAGCAAGGGATTGAAAGAGACAAGTAGCTAAATTTGCAACGAAATATAAACTATTTTTTCGACGCAAGTAATTATAAATAATTATAATTTATAAAATTAATATCTACATATTTTCGTTACTATTTCATTTCAAATTTAGCAACATATACTTTTTGTTGCTAATTTGTAACAGTTTTGCAACAGATAGAAGGTATGTTGATCTATTCAAACTAAATTGTAATAGATTTAATTTTCATTTCTAATTAGTAACAAACTTTTTTTTCACTTGCTAAATTTGTAACATAATAGTAACAATATAGATTATTATTGCAAATTTTGAAATGACTTTTTATTTGTTGCAATTATAGTAAGGGATTTGTAAGGGATTGAAAGAAACAATTTGCTAAATTTGTAGCGAAAATAAAAATTACTTTTTCGATGTAAGTAATTATAAGTATTTCTTATCTATAAATTTAATATCTACATTTAAATTGATTATTCTACATAAAAATAACTAATGCGCAAAATATATAGAAATGTTGATTTTAAAAATATTTAAAAGATAATATATTTTGCATTATGAGAATTAAAAGTTATAACAATATTATTCAATTAAAATAATTTGTATATTAAATTAAAAATTGTTAATTTAAGTAATTAGAGATCTTATTAAAAAAACCCAACCCCAATCGTGTGAACCAATTTTTTTCAAAAAGAAAAATTTTCCAACATGCCCTAAGTAGATCAAATTAAAGGAGGAGTTTTGTTCTCGCACAAGAAAGAATGGGTTTTTCTGATTTTTGCACACAACAACAGCAATGCGCCTACGCGCCCTAAAAAGAAAGGAGGAGGAGTTAGTCCCACACACAACAACGCGCGCTATTGATGATGAAGAAGAAGATGATTTCTTCTTCTTCTTAGCTACAATTTTGAAATAAAATAACAAAATTAGTATTTTGTAAAATAAACTTTTTAAATAATTTTTTAATAATAAATAGTCCATAATAACTAATTAAATTATTATAATATAATTTATTTTACTAAAAAATAACAAGACTTTTAAATGAAAAATAATAAAATTATTTATGATGAAAAATAATAATATTATTTTAAATTTCATTGAAACAAATATTATTATTATTAAAAAATATAATTAATAGTATTATTACTTTTTTAAATAAATAGTTTTTACTTATTTATAATTAAAATAACTAGACTTTTAAATGAAAATAAAAAATAGATGTGATGAAAAATAATATAATTATTTAATGTTCAAATAAATATTATTACTATTTAATTACTTATTTTAGGATTTAAATAAGTAATTTTTATTCAAACAAATTTATTTTCTAATAAAATAATTAATTATTTTAAAGAAAACAAGAGGAATTTATAAAAAAAATAATAAGTTGCCTTTCAAAATAAAAAATAATTTTTGTTACAAAGTATACAAGTTAATAATTTACTAAACTAAATATATTTCATCAAAGCGGTAAAAAATTCATTGCAATTAATAAAAAGTAGTAGAAAAAAATGTCAAATAGATTTAATTTTTTCTTCTTACATTTTAAAATTTTTTTTAATTATATATAGCAACCTAATCAATAATTGCTCCTAAAATTTTATTTAAGTTTTAACTAATTTTTTCTTAAAAATATAACATGAGAACCATTTTGTTTTCAGAAAGAAAAATTTTCAGACACGCCCTAAGTAGATCAAATTAAAGGAGGAGTTTTGTTCTCGCCATTTTGTATGTTATATTGGCGTGAAGATAGTGTTTTAACCAATTGTAAATTTTGTCACCATCCTCGATATAAGAGATCAAAAAGAGGAACTGGTAAAAGTAAACATAAGTCTTCTTACAAAAAGATGTACTATTTTCCAATAACACCAAGGTTACTGAGGTTATATGCATCAAATGCAACTGCTCAACACATGAGATGGCATGCAGAGCATGCTATTGAGGATGGTGTTATGCGTCATTGTTCAGATGCTCCTGCTTGGAAGCACTTTAATGAAACCTATCCATCTTTTGCAGTTGAACCTCGACATGTTCGACTAGGTTTATGCACCGATGGATTTCAACCATTTGGACAATCTGGACAACAATATTCATCATGGCCAGTTATTTTGACACCTTATAATCTGCCACCATCCATGTGTATGAAAGATGAATACATGTTCTTATCCATAATTGTTCCAGGTCCAAGAAATCTGAAGGACAAGTTGGATGTGTTCTTACAACCATTAATTGTAGAGTTGATTGATTTGTGGGAGGTTGGGGCACAAACCTATGATGTATCGAGAAAGCAAAATTTTCAAATGAGAGCTGCTCTTATGTGGACTATCAGTGACTTTCCTACTTATGCAATGTTGTCTGGTTGGAGTACAGCTGGACGATTAGCTTGTCCATATTGTATGGATGATTTTGATGCTTTTACACTTCCACATGGGGGGAAGCAATCGTGGTTTGACAATCATCGTAAGTTCTTACCTCATTCACAGCCCTTCAGAAGAAACAAACAATCTTTTTGGAAGAATAAAATAGTGGAACAAGAAGCTAAACCTATTAAATTAGGCATTGAAATATTGAATGCCATAGAAGTGTTGGGACTGCAGAAGGTTACAAAGGTTGATGCTTATGAGACAAATCGACAAATTTCATCATGTGGTTGTGGTTGGAAAAAACGAAGCATCTTTTGGGACTTGCCTTATTGGAGCACAAACCTAATTCAACATAATCTTGATGTCATGCACATAGAAAAGAATGTTTTTGAAAATGTGTTCAACACAGTAATGAATGTCGAAGGAAAAACCAAGGACAATGCAAAGTCACGAGCAGATTTGAAGGAAATATGTAGACGACCTGAGTTAGACATGATTCCTTCAATTGGGAGATATCCTAAAGCTTGTTACACATTGGACAAAGGTGAAAAGAAAGTGTTATGTGAATGGGTTAAAGGTTTGAGATTTCCAAATGGATATGTGTCTAATATGGGCAGATATGTTGACATGAAGAAATTAAAGCTGTTTGGGATGAAAAGTCATGATTGTCATGTATTCATGCAGAAGTTAATTCCTATTGCATTTTGTGAACTTCTACCAGTAAAAGTGTGGGAGGCACTAACAGAATTAAGTATATTTTTCAAAGAGCTCACATGTACGTCCATTACAGAAGAAGACATGGCAAGGCTTCAACAAGAGATTCCTGTAATTTTGTGTAAGTTGGAGCGTATATTCCCACCGAGCTTTTTTGACTCTATGGAACATCTCCCAATCCATTTTCTTTACAAAGCAAGGGTAACAGGTCTGGTTCAATATCGATGGATGTACCCATTTGAAAGGTACTTGCGAAAGTTGAAAAATAATGTTAAAAATAAAGTAAGAGTTGAGGGGTCTATCTGTAATTCGTATTTAGTAGAAGAAGCGTCATCTTTTTGTTCTCACTATTTTGAACCTCATGTCAATACAAGGCATAGAAAAGTGTCACGCGATGATGATGGTGGAGATGAACAAGAATATTATGAAGGAAATATCTCCATTTTCACACAGTTAGGTAGAACAATTGGCAAAGGAAAGAAAGGACATCTAACTAATGAAGAATATCAAGCTGCTCAAAGTTATATTCTGTTAAATTGTCCTGAGGTGCAACCTTTTATGCGGTATGTTTCTAAAAACATAATTTCATTTTTTGATTAAGTGTAATTAGTGTTTGTTTCTTTCACCAAACTAAAAATTAAATTTGGTGTGCTTTTTATATGTAGTGTCTATGTGGATGAACTTCGAGGGCGTCATCCAAATATCACAGAATCAAATATTGATGCTAAGTTGGAGGGTGAATTTGCAGCGTGGTTTAAAAGCTATGTTAGTGATAGTTTATTTGTTAGCTTACAGTATAAATTATATTGATCTTGATTATAAACATGGTTTTCTCCATTATGTAGGCACACAATCCGGCTAACAACATAGAAAATCAGTTTTTGAAAGACTTAGCTTCAGGCCCATTACGACGTGTGACTTCATTTTCTGGTTGTATTGTGAATGGATATAAATTTCACACTACCAGCCATAGTGAAGGAAGATTGAGTATGAGTAGCGGTGTTTGCATTAAAGGCTCCAATTATAATGCAAGTGAGAGTGACTTTTATGGACAAGTTACAGAGGTTATAAGGTTGTTGTATCCTAGATTACCAAGTAAAATAGTTATCTTGTTTAAGTGTGATTGGTTTGATACAACACCCGAATTAGGAACCAAAGTTCATTCTAAATATAAAATTATTGATGTGAACCAGAGGAGAAGGTTTACTAAGTATGAACCTTTTGTTCTTGCTGTGCAAGCACATCAAGTGAATTACACTAGTTATCCAAGCTTACGACGTGACAAGATTGATTGGTTGGTTGTCAACAAAATTAAAGCTAGGTCTTTTGTCGATCTTCCTTTATCTAATGGCGTGTCCGCTCCATTAAATTTTGAACCATACCAAGATGACGAAAGGAAGGTCCACGAAGTAGACATTGATGTTGACGAACAACCTATGTCTTTGAATGATCCATCTGGGTCATTAATTCAAATTGATGATTTGGATGATGAGGTGGAAAATGAAGTAGAAATTGCATCAGAATTAGAATTTGATAATGAAGAAGGCGATGTGGAAAGCGAGGAACTCCAATCCAAGGATGATGTTTAAAGGTAAAGGTAGTTTGATAGATTGTTTCAATATCTTAACATTAAAAATATGTTGAAAGTTGTTAATATTTTACCTGCAAAAACTTGAAAAGTAGTCTCTTAAAGCTAAATGTATTTTGCTGTTTTTATGATTAATTTTCAGCATGTTCTTTAGTGTGAACTGATTCAAATGAAAGGTCTTGGCATTACATTGGAGATGCCAATATCACTTCTATGGTTGTTTTTATCATCTTCTTGCCTTTCTCTGTTCTTTCTTTGGTTGTTTTTATCATCTTCTTAAATAAAAATATATTTAATTAGATTTTTTTTATATTTTAAAAATATTTTACTTTGAGTAGAAAGTCTCATGATATATAGTTAATTTTATATAACTGTGAATTGGACTTTTATGTTAAAACTGGTTATTCTACAAAGATATCCCTAATCTCCACCTCTCATCCTTAGTTTATTCTTTTTCTTTTAATTCTTGCAAATTTGTTTTTACTTTCGAAATTGTTTTTGCAGGTGAACATAATGAGAGGATTTAGTTCTAAGCGACGCATGGTTAGAAGAGAAAATTCACCTTCAATTGCAATTAATACTTCTGTTTCTCCACAGACTAGACGAAATCCTCCTTCTGCCCTTCATGAATCTCCACCAAATACATCATGCGAAGGATTTGAATCAGTAACTCCTACAGGATCATCTATACATATTGATACCACTCAAGCTAATAATTTCGTACTAGCATCTATTACTACACCTGTTGGATCTGTTGATTCGACAAATGTTGGTGATGCCGATGGTTTAAGACATTCTAGCGACACTATGACAGATACGACCATTCCATTTAAAGAGTCAGACTATGACTCTTCAGGCAGACTGAAAGTGACACTCAAATATGGACAGTATGTAATCAAAACTTTGAGGTTCTATTTTTCTCTTATTGTGTATGCTTGTGATGCTTGCTAATCTTTGATTGTCTTATGATTTTGTTTTTGTTTTTTTTAATTTTTGTTGTTACACTTGTTTATGTGGGTGCATGATAGTTTTTTAAGAGAAACATGATCAATGTGGGTGCATGGTTGTAATATTTGTTTACTTGCTGCACTTGTCCTACTAAAGTTGCAACGATGCTCTCTTCTATTTGCAGGTTGCATCCTTCTCACAAATGTGCACATATCATATCACAAATTTTTGAAGAGATAACTGATGAGAAGGGATACAATTGGCAAAATGTAACTTTAGAAACAAAGGACCTTTACTGGAGAGAATTCAAGGTATACCAAGAACACTAATTTTATGTAAATTTTCTTTGCAAAAATGCTTATTAAACTTGAAGTGACTCATTTTCTATTCTAGAGGAGATGTGTTTGGGATCCTTTGATCGAACTTGGGGTTGAACATTTATACCACAAAAGGCTGCTGAGCACTACAGTAGCATGACATACAGAATTAGGAAGGGAGTTAAGAAGGCCAACCATTTGTTTGATGATTGTTTACAGAAATGGAAAGAAGAGTGGGAGAAGGAGACTTATAAAAAAAAGTGCAACTAGTTTTCACTCAATCGATGCTCTGAGAAGGGAGGACCTAGTTCAGGTGTGTCCAGACATGCTAGTGGATCTACATCACATGCTGCACATGCTGAAATTTTGGTGAGTTAACTATAGTAATCATTGTTATGTGACAATGTTGCTTATATAAATTAAATGATGTTGATTAATCATATTCAAAATTATTGCAATGAAGAAAAAAGAATTGCAGCGTAAACTTTTGCTTCATGAGATATTTGAAGGAACTCACACGAAGAAGGGCACCAACGAGATGATTGATGAACGTTCAAAGAAAGTTAAGGTATTGTTGCTATATGTTTCAAAAATGCTACTTTAAGTTTGATTTTCAAGGACTAAAATTTCATTTTTAAGGATTCTTTGATGAATAAACGTGATAATGCATTAGTCTTTTATTTTTTTGTAGTCTTTTACTTAATAAACATTTAAATTTTTGTACCACATGCTACATTGGATCTTACAAGTAGGATGGTCTAATACTTGATATTTGATTTCATAAATTGTTCTCAAGTAAAGAGGAATGAGAAAAATAGATTACGAAAGTGGTAGTAGTAAACAATGGATGAGTAGACAACTCTTTGTGAGAAGTGAAATCATTAGGAAAAACGACCCTCTTGTGAGGTCAATTGTATAATTTTGAAGTTACCATACTTGGTATGCATGAATTCTCTTATTATTTGTTGTGTGATGTGTGATTTAGGTTTATGTTACTAGTTTAATGTAGATCCTTAGATATTGTAGAAAAGTAAACAGTGAGGCCATTAATACTTGTGTTTGGCATGATCTTTTTCCTTTGTCTTCAATTTCTTAGTGAATTTACACCAAATAATATTTTGCATTGCATATGCCCATATATTTCAAGAACAAATCAAGCTGCAAAAGTTTTACTATTTTTAGATGCATGCAAAAGTGTTAAGGCGAAAACTAATGATCATTAAATTGCGAGACTTCCTAATAGAATCTACTACCTCCTTCTATAGGTGTCTCAAATAACACAATCATTAGACAATTATCATCACTGATATGTACTTTATATATTATGTTTCAGGAGCAATTTGAGGAACTTCGGAGAGAAAGATTTACACCAACTGAGGGCTCTACAAATTTAACACCAACTGATGAGACTGAAATCTTCTTGTCCGTTGTTGATGGGATTAACAAAAAACGTGTGTATGGTGTTGGTAGCCTATCAAACTCTTTATGCAAAACCAAATCTTCATCTGTATCTGTGATATCGAGTTTGATTCAAGATGTGCAGGATGAGCTTACTCATCTTTGCAATACTGTTGCCGCCCAACAAAAGCTAATAAAAAAAATGCACTCAAATTGAAGGATATCAGTCTCAGTTGGAGCAACGACTTGAAGAGCGTATGTTGGCCATGATTCGCGAAATACAAATGGATAGGCCATAATCATTTAGTAGTATACAAGGGGATTAAAATTTTGATATTTAATTGAAGTGGTTGTTTTTTCTTGAATATTAAGAAAGTCTCTTTAGGTTGTTGTTAGGAATGTTTCGTTGAAATATTTGATCAGACTTATAACTATATAACATATATTTTTGTTTATGTTTTCAATTTTGTATTTATATTTTTCATTTTTTATTATAGAATTAATGGTTTCGTGAATATATTTTTATTCATTACAGAATTTTAGGTATATTTAAAACAGGTACACAGAGGCCACAAATATATTGCAAATTTGTTTCAATTCTGAACAAATTAGTAATGATTATTTGTTACAGATTCATTATAAAGCTACTTGGTTTCAAAATATTCGTTATAAATTAGTAATGGATATTTGGTTTCAAAATAAAAAAACAAACAATTGTAATGGATTAGTAACAAATATTCGTTGTAGAGCTATATAAAAATGTCATGAAACTTGTTACAAATTTGTTTCAGATTATAGATTTAGAAATGAATTATCTCTTTCTATTTTGAAACAAAAAATTTCCTTGCAATTTTTTGCAATAGAAATGTTTGTTGCAAATTAGAAACAGATAACTTGTTGCAAAATTAGCAACAGATAATCCGTGTCTACAATTAGAAACAGATAGTTTGTTTCTAATTTTACAACAAACTTTTCGTTGCGGAAGATTGCACCAGCTTATTGATTGCAAATTCTGCAACAGATTTATCATCTGTTGCAAAGTAATTAGCAACGAGGTATTTTGCAACAAAAATGTTTCATTGCTAATCCATTTCAATATTGAATTTGCAACAAATTTTTTTCAAATAGTAATGAATATTTCCATTTCAGATCGGCTAGATTCTTGTAGTGTCAAGCTTTTTAAATTTTAATTAACAGTAGGCAATAGCAAGTCCTAATTATTGACTTATTTATTTGTTTGTTTATTTTGCTTCTTGCTTGCAAGTAGATAAGAGGTTTGTAATTAAAAAAAGTTATTATAAAAATAATCACAAATAGTAGATAATTGCTATATAAGTATCATTTTGATGGGTACCATGAAACATGTTTGTAGAGCTTATGCTATAGTTGGATAAGAGAAGGCGGTTACGCATGGCTCTTGATGTAGTTAGCACTGCTTCAATTATTGATGTATTTCTCAACTACTCTAAATAACATTGCCCATGCATACTAATTAAAATATGCATTGATCTCAGGCCAAGGGGATTAATTATCTTCATTAAGTCCACCTATTGTTCATTGGGATCTTAAATCCCCAAATTTGTTGGTTGACAAGAATTAGATTGTAAAGGTACACTTTGACCAGGATATCTGTCCCAAAATTAATTGTTAGTTCATCAACTTACTTCACCAAATAATTCATGCATGCAGGTATGTAAGTTCCTTCAACTCTTTTCTTGAGTTCATGGCACCCTGTAAAACTTCTATTATGTTTTTTACTGAGAGAAAAACCTGTAGTCATTGACAAACGTGCAAAAGTAGTTTATAAGCTTATCCATTAGATTAATCTGGTTAGTCTTATATTTCTATCTGTAAGATACTTCCCAAGATTGACCACAACCCCATTTAGGATCCTTGTACAACTTTTGACAATGATGTGCTTAATCCAATTAAAGTGTATGGTTTCGAAGTGGTACCTTGAATGTGAGTCTCTTACTTTACATGCTTGTTAATATTTAAAAAAAAAAACAAATAAAAAAAATTGTGAATGTAGTGGCGCCTCTCCTCCACAACTGTGAATTGTTACTTCCATATTCAAGATAGGTCTATGTTTTGACATTTTCCATATTCAAGATAGAGTCTATGTCTTGAATTCCTTCGAAGGGAGCCTTCAAATGAGAAATCTGACGTTTATAGCTTTGGTGCGATCTTATGGGAGCTCGTGACAATACAACAACCCTGGTGTGGACTCAACCTAGCTCAAATACTACTTATCAAGCCTCATAATGTCTTTCTGTTATGTTTACCTTTGTACAAATTAGATCCCCCTTGATAGGGACTCAAAAAATTGTACAACCAAATTCTTCTTGGGAAAGAAATAACAACCATATTGTGACACCCCGACTCCCGGTATCCATCTCTGTCTCTATTGCGACGATCCATCGCTGGGCCACGTGCGAAGACAGCGTGCGCCCGTTCGTTCCTTCGGCAGGAGACGCCGGGTCATCTGGTCGTTCGCTGAGAGTCGAAGGCCACGTGGTTCGTTTCTCTTTCTCATTCAATCTCATGTTTCAAACATTTCTTTTTTAGTATGTTATAAAGTCAAAACTAGAATGTACAACGACCATCAAAATACTCGTTTCTTTCAGTAGATGTGAAATTCATTAAAAATTTATGCAACAAAATTCAATTCGTTCATAAATCCATAGTGAATTCATATTTGACCAAGTGAAATACTTTGCAGCAGAATAACATTTCAAATTCATTTTTCAAAGCATAGTGTGAAGATAAAACATAACCCAATGGGCCTAAGTTCCAAAATATTTAATTTAAATGTGAAACAGTTCAAAGATGAAAGAGGACACATGCCCAGTTCAATTTAAACACAAAAATATTATTTACAACAAAATGATACAACGATAAACTCAAAGAAAAACTGAAAACTGTGACAACCTCCCAGCGAGGTCACTACTCAAAATGATAGCTCGTATGTTGGCCTACTCCTGCAGTGTCAATGATCACCTGTAATGGAAAAGTGGGATGAGCTCGAGAGCCCAGTGGATCATTTCTATACATCACTAGCATTATACAAACCAGAATACAAAACATGCAATCGCTTTTATTACATTAAGCATTTCACACAATTTCTTGTTTTGTTATCATCTAAGATTGAAAGAATCCATAACCCTCGATATTCCCTGTGTGGTCCGAGAGTGAATCCAGGGGTAACGCCCGAGGGCCGGTTACCTTCGGGACCACAATCTAAGGATAGAAATCTGCACTGACTCTCCCCTTGAAGACATAATTAGCTGTCGCAGTCAACTCGGGTAGGGACACCCACGATGACACCCTCAGGCCGGTCACCGTGCCAGTACGTGAATTTATTAATCTTAATTTAATGTTCTTTAGTCATACATGTCATTCCAAGTCATACGCGATCATCAATGTAACATTCAAAGTAAAAATTGAATAGATGTGTTCAACCATTCATGGAGATTAACTCATACAGATCTCTATCCAGCATGTTATGGCACGAGCAACCATGTATCAAGGACATGCACCAAGTCAAGCCCAAATAAGGTCAATCAAGCAAGTCCTAGCCTGCTTCTAAACATATCTTAAGCTAACCAAAACATCATGTTATGCATTCAAAATTTGGATAAGGCTAGGGAGTAAGGAAATCACACCCACCTTTAGGACTCCTCAATCTTGCGCCTTGTTCCTCGCCGCGCATGCCTCAGATTATCAATCTATGGGGGTTGTTTTTTAAACAATGAAAATATGTGAGTCTAAGGCATATATGGCATAACCAAAACCCTAAGGTTTGTGTTCTTGGCGCATGTGTTTCAAAATGTACCCAAAATCGGAACGAAAACAAGGGAACACCGGTACATGTTGCATTACCGTGGCAATGCGAAGCAACATGTGCTTAGCACCTCAATACTTGGTCATTAAGTTTAAAACAGACATTAACTCAAGGAAAAACGGATTACACCTGAGGAAAGTAGTTTACAAGCTAAGAAATCAAGATCTCAAAAAGGTTTCGAGCTTTACCTTAGCACAAGATTTTTTTCATGTGTGTCTCAACCCGAATCCACCCTTGTTGATGTTGCTCTTGGTGGATCTGAGCTTAAAAATGGTAGATAATGGTTTAAAGGAGCTCAAACCACCCTTAGAACTCAAAAGAACACTTAAGAAATGAGATGAGAAAGTTTTGTGAGAGCTTGAGAGAGAAATCAATGATTTGCGGCGAAAAAATCTCAAATCTAGGGTTTTTTGCGCATTTTCGTTTATATAGAAATCGACGAATTACCGCGGTCACTGTAGCATTACCACGGTCACTGTGCAACTACCGCGGTCATTGTGTAATTACCACAATGGACAAACTGATGCACGTTGTTCATTTTTGGGTTTTTTCGCGTGATTACCGCGGTCGCTCAAACACTTACCGCGGTCACCAGACTGAACTTCCCTATTTCATTTTTGGTTTTCTCTTGCAATTACCGCGGTCGCTATAGGACCGACCACGGTTACTAGAACGATGTATTTCCTTTCGTTTTCTGGGTTTGTTCGGAATTGCCGCAGTCACTAATCCAATTATTGCAGTCACCAAAATGAAATTTTGGTGTTTAGCGCCTTTTCTCCGCCATTTCTCGTGCTTCTCGAATTGATATCACCCTTACATTTATTTAGACTTATAATATATGGTTTTCGAGTATTTTTGGCTATTTTTATTCTTTTATTAAGTTTGTTATTCCATTTTAACCGTTCACTAACGATGTGGAGGTCTTATAGACTTCTAGGGTATTACACATATTGTCTTTTATCATATGTTTTTTTTTTAAATTCCACTATAGAACAGACAACTTGCTATCCCACATAATCCCTCTCCTATCTTTTAATTTTTAATGTTGTTTTCTAGAACAGATGACTTTCTAGAACTTCACTTATTTTAGTGAATTTCACCTATTAGTTACTATCTTTTTAATGCTTTCATTTCTTATGAAGAGTTTATTTTAGTAATATTTTAACAACTAAAGTGTTCAAGACATGTTCCATATCTATGTCTTATCATCAAGTGTTGGACAAGGGTAACTCAAGGTAAAGTAAAAAGTTTAAGGTAACATAGTTTTTACTTTCCTGCAAGGTATTCCCATCTTTCAGGTATGAGGGTAGTTCCTTTTGACATTGGAGTGGAATAATAGACCTTCCCCAACGTCGGCATCTCCAAGAATCGATAACTTGGAACTTCTATATAGGGATGATTTGAGAACTTCTTAGCTTCCACTGAGCGAACCACTTATTGGTGATTTTATTAGCAACTAAAAAGGGCCATTCCGAAACATGAGGAAGATGAAGCCTTGTTATTCAGTATATAACTCATCTGGATTAAGAATCACTTGAATGATCAAGTATACATCACAACTCAAAATTCTCTCACCATTACTGTAGAATGTATTATTTATTTTATTTGGAGTAATTATATTGCCTTATCTATTAGGAAGGGGCAGTATGGTAGTTTTGATTTTTCAATTGTAAAGCTATATAGTAACCTTATCATTCTTCTGCTTCTCTTTCCTTTGATTACAATTTTCACACATTCAGCAGGAGTTGGAATCCTAGAGAGAACATTTACAAGCTACTTGCAACTGGAACATTTTGAACAAGGGGACCCATTTATGCCCAGGATGCTCACCAATAATCTTACTGCACATTGTAATAGTAACTGTTTTTTAATTTTAACCTGTGAGAACAAAGATGATAAAGGGGTTCCCCTCTAAAGCAGATCACAATGGCTTGATGGTTAGTTCAGTTAATTTTAATGTTGATACCCTCATGTTAATTTTTTTTTTTGAATGTTATCTGTATCATGTTTTGTTGACAGGTTTTGAATGCTATCTGTAATTTTTTTTTATTTGAGATAAACTTGAGATAAACAATATATAAACATAATATTTTTTGAATGCTATCTATAATTTTTTTTAATGCTATCTGTATATATGATTGCTTACATGGCTTATGGATTTCTCTGTTTTTCTTTTTTTTTTTTTTTTGGTAAATATAGTGTGGAGTACAACGTGTCATATGTGTATCACACAATGTACACTTTGACAGAGATAATGTTGCTCTCAAAGTCTTGGTTAAGTAATTACACTACATGTTTATTTTGCAACTTTCTTCTTTTTGTCCCATATGTATTTTTTTTTCAATTCAATATTCGAGGATGCTTGATGACTTTGTGCTAGGTTTTTCAAGGACTCAAGTCTAGAAGAAAGAGAGCATGCGAAAAATTGATAGAGTATCAGGTATGTCTTTGTTTGGTCGTTATCTTTTATTTTATTATACTTGCAGTTCCTTTTAGTGTTTCCTTCCTCCTACACCATTATTGCTTTCAATATCTTACAATTCTTTCATTGTAACCCAGAACTAATGCAAAACTTTCTAATTTTGGGTTGGCTAAGGATGGCCCAATTGGCAGCAAGAACCATGTGTCTACTAGGGTTATGGGGACCTATGGATATGTCGCTCCTGAGTATCTTGCCATAGGTATCAAACTTTTGAAATTTTAATTGACAATAGGCAATAACACGTGTTAATGTCTAGCATTGTGTATTATATGGTAGACAATTTTGTGATTTAATCATGGTATCAGATATGCTATTACATGTACCACCTACCAGGACTTCACGAAGGAAAGAGCAGTGACGTGTGATGCTCTTACTGAGACTCACATATTTCAATTTATTTAATAATTTAGCTATTTGGGTATATTTAGGTATTTTTGTAAAAGTAAAACTTATGTGTATTATTATTGTTATCAATATATAAATTATTATAAAAGAAATTTGTTCATTTTACAGCTTATTTTTTGTCTTTGAAGCAACTAAATAGCAATAAATATTATTGCTAATCACATAATTTAGCTACAAAAATTATTGTTGATAAAGTATAAAATTTTGATGTTAAAATTTTAATTTTGCAACAAATTAATTTGTTGCTAAAATAAATTTTTAGCAACGAAATAAATTGTGGCTATAGATGCTTTTTAGTAACAAAATATTTTTGTTGCTAAATATGTTATTAGCAACGAATTAATTATTTGTCGCTAAATTATGATTGTCACGTACTATTAGCAATAAATATAACAACAAAATTTTTTTATTGCTACAAAGTTTTAGCAATAGAACATTAGTGTTTAGCAACGAGTATTTTTGTTGCTAAATACTAAGTTTGTTGTAGTGACTATCATGAATAATCACCCCAATTCTCATCTTAATACCAAGTATGTCTGTAGTTGCATCAACATTCAAAGTAAATTCACTAACATGGGATTCTTCCATGGCCTAACAACTCGTGTCTACTTGAATGAAAAACTTGGGGTACTTTGGCATGCATATAGTTAACTGTATTAGAGAGTAGTACATTAGCATAATTGCAAGCCCATTTAGCTGTTCCTAAACCACATTTCTTCCCATGAAGTACTTCATTCCTATTGTGCCATATTGCCCACAAAAGAATTATGGGAATTAATCTACTTTCATGTGGGAGGTTGTGCCTTGGATTTATTAACCACTCTAGAGACTTCATATGTGATGAAGTGATACCAAAAGAAGGGATGAAACTCCAAGCTTTCTTGGCTACTTTGCGTGTAGAGAAGAGCTGGAGAGTTGATTATTGAGATCTTGATCAAACAACACAACTAAAATCATGTGTTACTTTCCTTCTATAGAAATTCAGTCCAATAGGAAGGCACTCATTGATAAGACTTGTAATGAAAATTTGAACTCTTGAAGGGATTCTCACATTGTAGTTTTTTTTTCCTATCATTTAACCATTAACTCGTTCTCCAATGAAGCACTGTAGCTTGTTAATACTCGCAAAATTCCCAAGTGATAGCCATCTTTCATGGAGTAAACTCCATTTTAGTTATAGTGCCATAATAAAATATCTTCAGGTTTACACCAATGGATCAATATAAGAGAAAATGGTAGCTTCAAGAATGAAGATATGGTATGTCAAATCAGAATTCCATGTAAAATCTTCGTTCATTAGCATCACAACTGTCATTAGCAAATTTGTTCGAGGAGTGAGTGTAGGACAAAAAGTTACTTTTCTGGGTAACCAAGGATCTCAGCTAATGAGGATACTGGCATCATTCTCTACCTCCAACGTGTTCTTTAAGCAAGTAAGTCACACCCCCAAAGGATACTTCTCCAAAGATACGGCATAACACCCAAGGTGGCAACAAGGAAATAATAAGGAAAGAATTGTTAGTTAAAAACAAGATTAAGGTAAAATAGTTATTTTATCACTAGAGGGTATAGGTTTCACTTTACACTATATATGACCCACACAAAATCATAGTAGGGTTACTTGAGTATTTGACTCACTGGTGAACAATTTTGACCACTCAAAAACAAAATGGTACTTCAACCACTTAGGATAAAATAGTTTTTTCACCTTGATTGTAACCCATAAAAATTTATAAAAATAATCATAAATAACAAAATCAAAGGTTGAATAGAAAATAGTTTCGTAATACTATAGATAATTATTAAAAAAATTATAATTTATTAAAGTGAATTGAGACAAATTAATGGCGATTAAATGTGGAGGATCCCACAAGAATAGATGCCACGAGGACCATAGGAATACTATTAAAAAATAGTATCACCAAGGGAAAATGAAATTTAAAATTTAAATTCAATGTGACATACCATATTATTAAATGACACAATTTGATGAAAAATCTTGATTTGCTGATAAAGAAAAGAGATATTCTCTCCCATTATCACCAATTGGGACTTGTAATAACCAAAAATTTTATAAATAATTAAAGATAAATAAGTTTAATGAAATTAAATGAAATAAGTTAAGTGAAATAATTTTGAAGATTTTAAGACATCTTTGGGTACAAATTGTGGGTTGGCAAATGAAAAATAATATATATTGGAGATATAATATAAAATAGACAAATAAGACATTAATTTAATAATTAAATAAAAATTTTAATTTAGTAAAATTAATTATAAAATTTAAAGAGTTGCTCCCATTTCTTAAGAAATAACAAAAAAAATAGAAATAAAATATATATACACACACACATATATATAGGTTAATGTGTGTATGAATAATATGTGTGTTAGCATAATGAATGTTAATACTATATATTATAGGAATATGTATATAGAAAATTTTACATAATTGAATAAAAATGTAGTATGCGTAAATAAATAAAACATTATATGAGTATCACTTTATAATTACATAAATGATTATCTGAAAATAAAATATGAAATGAATAAAAATATATGAAAATAGAAAATGTTGATTATTTAATTATTGGCATTAAAAATATTAAAGAAATAGAAAAGGAAAAATATTAGCAAGTCATTAAAATAGAAGGCAATGTGAAATAAACAATGTTTACATCAATTATAAAGTGTAAAATTGGCAAATTTCGGATAATAGCAACCTTAGAAAGTGATTTTGGTAATTAGAAAATGCATCCAACGGTCCAAACTCGATCTGTCCGATCCAACGAATGAAATCGAAGCCCAAAACAGCGCTCAAGAGCACCGGATCAGCGTAATCCAACGGCCCAAAAACAATCCGCCTAATCTAATGGTTGAGATCACTTTCGTTGATCACAAACCAGATCCGAACACTGCAATCAATGACCATCCAATGGCCAGGATTCGTGCTCACGGTAAGATGATCATCTGGTGCTGCGCTCAAGGTGCATCTGACAGCGAATATCAAAGCTGCAGTGGTTGATTGCGAATGGTGCTGCGCTCGAGGAAAATTCGATGGCTCAGATTTGATTCATTTTCGGTCGATTGCGAACGGTGCTGCGCTCGAGGCTCATCCAACGTTGAAGATCATAGCCGCTTTGATGATCGTGCTGTGTTCGAGGAAATCCAGTGGCTCAGATCAGATCAAATATGTTGATGCATTCGAAGACGACCTGATGACCCACAACGAATTCGTTAATCTTGATCGTGATTTGAGTGACACGATCGAGGATCATCAACGGCCCACGTTTAAGCTCCGATTAAAACTAAGATTAATAACAAAAAAAATTCGAAAAAAATCCAAAAAAATTCCTAAAAATTTGAAAATTGTGTTTCTAAATTTCTCAAACACAATTGCTATTTTCCTATACTTGGGGGGCACGAAAATTGGAATTATTAGCAAGTTTCCTACAAGGAGAACACCAAAAACTTACCAATCTATGCCATCTTAAACTCTATATAAAGGACCCCTAATGCTCTAATTGTGTTCATCCCAAATTAAGAGCATACTAGTCCCTCTTGACTCTCTCTAGCCTTATTCTTGGCAATCTCCTTAGTTCTTGAGTGATCTTGAACTGTTCTTGAGAGTTCTGAGTGTTTGGAAGCTTTGAAGTAACGGAACTCTGCCGGATTTCAGAGTTGTGCAGAAGAGACGTATTTAAGGTGGAAGTAATTTCTAACTTTTACTTCTTTATTTTAATTTGAATAAGTCTTGCATGTGTGATGATGTTTTAAAGTTGAATGATTGAATATATGTTTTAAATATGCATGCTTATTTATTTGATGTGCCATGAATATACATGTTATGCATGTTTAGAAATCAAGAATGATGATGCATTATATGCTTGAATTGTGCCATGAATAATATTTGATGATTCATGTTATGTACATGTTGTACTAATAGTTTAATCCGATATTGTGTGTTTTATCACTAAGAAAAGATTAAATAATGATTCAATCTATGTACCGGCGCGATGATGGACTGTATAATGTCATCGTGTGTATTCCACCCCTGATCTGGCTTGTCGGCTTACCTTTGATGATTTTGAACTGGGTTTCTAAGAGTGATCCCACTT
The DNA here is from genome assembly GCA_030144865.1 of Tinospora cordifolia. NCBI lineage: Eukaryota > Viridiplantae > Streptophyta > Magnoliopsida > Ranunculales > Menispermaceae > Tinospora > Tinospora cordifolia. The sequence goes on along the minus strand of JAJIYU010000272.1, from coordinate 5,272 downwards.
CATAGATATTGGGTTTGAGTTTCCAAGAGTGATCCTCTCTCCCAACGATGTGGAACATAGAGATTAAACTCTTTCGGTCCGAATGTCAACCATAAACAATAAATTTGTTTGAATCGCCTAATGTACAAAAGTTTTTGATATGTTTGGTTTGTTTGAATTGAAATAATGATTTAAATGTTTAGAAAAATCCACTGGGCTATGTGCTCACACTTTCTTCTATTTTTCAGGTAATTGAATTACATGAAGACCATGAATATTAGTTAGGTTCTTTTATTTAAAAAGTTTTTAATTTCTATGTAAGGGCATGGCCCAAGTTTTGAATCTTCCGCTGTAATAGTTTTTCTTCAAGACCAAATTATGTACTCAATTTTATTTAATTAATTGAGTTTATGAATTTCAGTTATTTCTTGTACTATTGCCTTATTAAAGTCTTAAATTTAAGTTATGTACTATTAAATACAATCAACGCATGAAATAATTGAAATAGAAAGTGATGCAAGTTGTATACTTGTAAATGTAACACTGACGTGACCTGCCGTTTGGTTTAGTTCACTGTCAAGAGAATGGTGGTCATGTCCAATGCTTAAAGATGCAGGGCTTGGGGTGTTACCGGACTACTTAAGAGAAGGAAAGAAAGTGAGATCATGATAATAGAAATTTTTAAAGAATAGGATTTGCCTATATTTGTAATATTACAAATATATCATGATATCCACTAAGATATGTCAATTTTGGAAAATATTGTCCCTAACCCTAACGCTCATTTTTCAGGCCCTCAGGGAAACCCTACCGATCATATTTGTGTACTAATTGAGGGTCAAACTTGTCATTCTCTCCCCCATCATGACAACCAAAAGGAGAGAACATACTAACATAGGGTTTGCACAAGGAGAAAAAAATTACACTTGTGATCAAAATGCTACACCTGATTGTCACCTCTCTCTTTTCCTCCACCCTAGCTCTTTTGGCCACCCTAGAACGACCAAGGAGAGATAACACCAAGAAAAATCAAAGGGACAACTATCAAGGTATGGAAATCACTATTATTTGCATGTATCTTTGCTTTACATGTCCTCACTTCATGTTTCCATCCTTAAACTACTCAATCACCCATGTCTGACTTCCATTTGAACACATATTACAACTATGAAATGGCCAAAAAGCTACAATCAATAACCGTAAGGAAGAATCCCTAAAACCACCCCTACAAACTAGGTGCACACCATACTTTTTCTACCTAGTTTACCATCAATTACCCCATGGTTTAGGACCTTTTAAACCTTAGTTTTGATATGTTTTCAGCCACCATTATATCAATAAAACACTAATGAAAATAAAAATATAAACATTCAAGAAACTCTCTTGAAGGGTGACCAAAAGCCTACCAAGATTACTTAAAAAGGCACCCCAACCTACACTATGTGCATACCTTTTTCATGCCATCAATTGGCATCTTGCATCCACATCTAATGAATTTTTCTCATAGGTTTTGTAACTTTAGAAAGTGCAAATGTAGAAGGAAAAGATGAGGAGATGACCAAAGAAAGAATCGAAAGGAAAGATAAAACAAGTGGTATAACCCTAAACACATTAAATTAGGGTACACACACCATGCACTCTGGTTTGACCAGCCATGGGTTGGAATAAAGTCTGGTTTCAACATGAAAACCCTCTTTTGGTGTGGCTTGATGAAAGAAATAGTGGCCTAAGACCTCTCTCTCGCACACAGACATAAATTGGTTAGAGAAAAACACCCAAAATGTGGTGTTTTGGGGTATGTTTGTGCAAATTGTTGTGGCTGCAAGTTTGCAACAATATAACAAAGGATTGGAGGTTCGCAATAAAAAGAAAAATATTAAAAAACATAGGGGAAAAGAGGGGGAACAAAACCCTAAAAGAGCAGCCTAGAATGAGGTACCATATGTGCATGAAACCACATAAAAATCTAGGAATCATGTGAGAATTTTGGTGTGAAATTAGGGTTGAAAGTTGCAGCCCATGTAACCATGATAAGATCACTATGAGACCACTTGAAAAAGGTTTAGACTTAGGGGAAGGTGGCTGAAAATGAAAACCCTAGAGTATGACCTTGTAGGACATCATGTTGGTAGGAAAATATATAGGTAAACATGGAAAGTGGTATATAATCTAGTACATTCTTAAGGGCTAAATATGTGCAGCTATTATAGCGATAGGAAATCCTAAATTTTAACCCATAGGAAAACATAAAATGTAATTCCCTACAAGTGCCAAGTGTTTACTCACATAAGATGACAAACTATATGCATTAACATATGGTATAACCATAACTTCCATGCGATGAATGCATGTTGAACATGATTTAGTATTTTGGGTTCTTAAACAAATGTAACATGGCCATGAGAAGTCATAATTAATGACTCCTCAAGGGTAAAATCAAGTTGGCTAAGTGCAACACACAAAATAGGACCAAAAATGCACATATAGTGCAGTAGGAACAGTGCATGATGCATTGATACATACTTTTGGCCATAAATGGTAAAAGTGTTAAAGATATGGTATGAAGAGGATTCAAGCAAATCTGAAGAAGTAGGGATTTTGTTCTACTGATGGAGACTTTAACAAATAGGAGAAGAAGTTATTTAAGGCTGACAAAAATTGAACAGGGAAAGCAGACTTTAGTTTTCATTTTGGAGGAAGGAGGAAATTGAAACTGGAGGGGAGTGACAAAGGCATTAGGGGATTGTGATCAAAAAGAGAAAGGCAAAGGAAGTAGAGGAAAAACAAGGATAAGAAGGATTCCTAACCAATAGTGGAGTGGGAATAGACAATATGTAGAAAACAGATATGATTATACAAAGAATTTGATGAGGAGGTCAGAGTTTAAGCATACTAAAGTTAATTTTAACAATAGCAAACAAGGCCTGCAGAGGAAAATTCCATCCAACAACAACAACTATATGATCAAAGGAAATCCGGAGAGGAGGGTTAAACAACAAAAGCATAACTGGCTGATCTTTTGGAGATTCACAGATGTAATACAATGGCAGGTCATAGAACCAGAAGTCTCCCAGCAAATGAATTTTGAATGTCGTCTTATTCCAATATGTGGAGATAGGGCTCTATGCAAATTCCCAACAGAAGAGGTGTGGAATAGGCTGAAGAAAGGTAAATTATCCTCAACCATGAACTATGAGATTAAGGAGTGGCAACATGAAGCCCCGTGGGATAACAGACTATTCAGTTGCAGGTAGGAATGAATTGGCGTAGAAGGTATCCCCATCGAAAGTAGGTCCTTGTCCATGCTAGAAGTGATCGCCCAAAAGTGAGGTGGTTTAATCCAGTTTGAGAATGGCTTTGGTGAAGGATTCTTGTACGAAACAGTATACATGAAGGTACAGGGCTGGATTTGTGGTTTTTTGTTAGAGAAGATGGAAGTTCCAATTGAGGATGGAACATGTTCGATCAGACTATTTAGGGCAAATCATAAAGGAGAGGAAATGTATGAAACGGTCGTCGCGACCCACGAAAAGCTCCAGGCAAGTGATAGCAAGAAAGGAAATAGTCCAAGGCATCCAGTGTCATGAAATGGAAACGAAAGAAGCTGGAGATCTTCGTCGGAGATGGGAGATAAATAACAACAACATTAGTACCGAATAGATACATCGGAAAACAATAGGACAGAAGAGGAAAGGGATTGGATGAACTGGAAAGGACAACGAGGAAAAGGCGTGCCAGACACGACCCGTACATAGAGAGGGGATGAAATGAGATGGTCGATGGGACAAGAGGAAGGAGTAGGTGGAGCAGAGAAGCAAGGGAGCCAAACGAGACAGAAGGCTGGGGATCTTATCGCAGGTGGTGAAGTCGCAGAGAGATACAGTGGAGAGCAAGTTTTAGCAGACAATGGAAATGGAAAGGAAGCGAAGCAATCGCAAAACAACACCAAAGAAGTTGTAAATGTTCAGAATATAAAGGAAATGATGAAGAAGATCGAAGAAGCCAGCAAAATCGCAGAGGCGATTGGTGAATTGGGTTGTGGGACTTTAAGCATCGTGGACGTAGAGAATATGGGTTGTAATGTTAAGGCCCAAAATACAGAGACTAGGCTGTGTTAAGGCCCTGAATATAGATACTAACCCGATAATTATGGTCCATTATTTTAAAGTCTAGATCTCTGATTTAAATGCAAGTGGGTTGGGGGATAAAGTGATGGGCTGAGATAACGAAGCCCAGCAGGAGTTTGGACAGGATAAAGGGGCATCCAATTCTCCTGGGGTCCAACAGCCTTATTTGAGAGATAGATCCACAAGTTCATTAAAATTTTAGGTAGAGGAAGAGAAATAATAGGAGATGGAAGACAATTTTAATTACAAAGACCCACACCAATTGAGGGATTCCCCACAGTTGTTGGTATACTCCTGCGGGAACAATCGTTCAGTTAAATTTTATAAAATGGCTTCAAATTCTCAGTAGGAGGTGGGCGAGCAAGGTGGGACACTTAGTGGGAGGAAAAAAGCTTCTCTAGTGTTTTGTGCTATATTTGAAGAAGAAGACGGGTTGTCAGAAGAGGATGAGATGATGGATCTTCATAGGAGTGAATCCTCAAGCTATTGTAGCAATTCTTCAGTTGACTACGATTCGAAGGAGAGGAAGAAGAAATTATGGGTGGGGAAATTATGGGAGATGCTTTGATGTGGCAGCCACAAATTAATGAAGACGAAAGATTGGAAGACATAAGTAGTTATCAATATCAAAACTATCCACATATTGCATCACCCTCCTTCATTCCTAATTCAGTTATGGAAGAAAATAATCAAAATGGAGGGGTTAAAATAAAGCAAACTGAGGTCTTCAGTAAGGAAGAAGTAGAGGAATTTTTGAGGAAATTGAAAATGATGTTAATCAATTTGGAGATAAGGAAAGAGCGGAAAGGAGAGAGTCCATAGAATGATTATTAAAGCTTGTAGGTTTGGTGATATTGTTTTGATGAAGATTCTTTCTTGGAACATTCGGGGGTTTGGATCTAGTGATAAAAAAATGATGATTAAACAAATTGTTGGCAAGATTAATCTAGATATTGTGATTCTTCAAGAGGAGAAAAAGAGTTCCGTGGGAAGAGAGCTAATTGGAGCTGTTTTGTAACACCCCGGCTCCCAAAACATACACTATTTCTACATTGATCTCATACTTAGAGATACATTCACATACATGTTCATTTTTGTCACATGACATCGTCGGGAACCGGGATATTACTTGTTTTACACATCAATAATAAATCTCCTGGTCCCAC
>JAJIYU010000271.1:0-58055 GCA_030144865.1 Tinospora cordifolia | reverse complement strand
GTTGCTACACATGTGTAATGACCCGTTTTGGAAATATGAAGTTCTTATTGGTGTTCATATGTTAAATTCTTCTGCATTACTTATGATTACTCTGATAGTGTGTGACGTAGGAAGTAAGATTGAGGCTTAACAGTGTTTTGGCAAGCTCGGCTTGCGAGCGGGTTTGTTGGGACACTGTGCCGGTCGGTTCGCCCTTCATCCTAGGGAAGGGGTCCCGACATTAACACAATCAAAAACTCATCCAAAGATTATAAAACTTTGAGTATTTATTTTAAAATCTAAGGACAAATGAATGCAAACCAACTACATATTTGGAATCTACTTATCACCAGGAGTGTTTTGGTATAACTTTAACTAAGTTTTACTCACTTTAGAAAAATACCCAATTTTTTTGAGTATGGGTATAAAACACTATCTACAGTAAAAATTACTCCTGTAAGATTATAGTACAAGGCTAAATTAACATTTTAGCAACTAGAATTAGAGGAAATCACGTATTGATACGTCAAATCCAACAAAAAATTGGACTATCCTTTCCTTTTTTCCTTTTTTTCTTCGTTTCGTTCGTGTTCTGTTTCTTGAAAAATTTCTGGTTTGCAAGTTTGAAAATGAAGATGAAATGAGGGAGCAACACCGTCACGTGCCACTTATTCAACTCACAGCATACATTTCAAAACCAAATTCCACCGTCACTTTTGTTTGTATAATGCAAACCGCCCAACAACATGCTCACCATCCATTTTGGTTAGCCAAATTCAACCGCCCCATCTATATTATATAAGGCATGTTAATAATCAATATTCTAAATTCAACTCCACCATCCACTCATACATATATGTTAATGCTTATATACATATTATATATGATTTTGCTACTCAACTTTAAGTTATTAAAATCTGTTTATTTCATTTGTCTTTTTTATCAAATTTCAATTGCTACCCATAAATAATACATAATATTCATCAAATGAGATTTGTCATTAGTCCATAAATAATAACCATTTTAATCATCCAAATCATATGTATATATGTATAACCCATTATTTAACTTAATTACTTTCTATACATTTATTTAATTAATTATATAAATATATATATATATATATATATATATATATATATAAATTACATTAATTAATTAATTTAATTTAACTAATTTCTACACAGTTATTAAAACATTATTTATTTATTTTCTTGATTATATTATATTTTAAAAATTTATTTTCAACGTGTATGCATTGTAAAACTTTGGGTTATTACACATTGGATAAGATGGGGCTTGGCATCCTTCTTGGCAAAAAGATGACGAATAGCATTGTGGTCTGTGAACATCGTGACATGGGAAGCCGCAATATAAGCTCGAAATTTGTCACATGCAAATACAATGACTAGTAGTTCTTTCTCTATAGTTTTATAGTTTTTCTTTGCATCATCAAGCGTCTTGCTTGCATAGAAGATGGTTCGAAAAAGCTTATCACGCTGTTGTCCCAACACAGTTCCAACTACAAAGTCACTAGCATTGCACATGATTTCAAAAGGGTTTTCCCAAATTGGAGTAGACATAAAAGGAGCAAACATCAGTGTCTTCTTAAGCGTAGTAAACACTTCAAGGCACTCTTTATCAAAGCCATATTGAGCATCCTTCTCTAACAGATGGCATAAAGGGCAAACAATTTGGGAGGAGTTCTTAATAAACTGATGGTAAAATCCTGTATGTCCCAAGAAACTGCAAACTTTCCAAACTGATATAGGAGCTTTTAAGTTCTCAATCACCTCAATCTTTGCATAGTCTACCTCTAATCCCCCAACTAATACTTTATGGGCCAATACTATTCCCTCACAAACCATAAAATGACATTTTTTCTAGTTTAATACCAAATTTTGCTCTTCACAATGGAAGAAAACCTTCTCTAGAATCACCTAGAGGTATGTGGACACAACTTGCCATATGAATCGTATGCTATAATCATAAAAAATTGGTCAAGGCTTGAAAAAACATGCACCATTTCCTAAACTAATTGGATAGTAATACATCATACTTATTTATTTCAATCGATGATCAATTGATAACCTCTCCCGCATAACATTTTTCAATTCATGAATGTTTGCTCCCATCTCCACTATGATATCGATGCAAGGTTCACAGTTATAACCAACTCCATATGGTCCATGTATCATTTCACTATTCATGTAACATATGACAGAGATGATTTTGTCATCCATTATATATACTAGACATCCATTAAAGACAAACTTTAGCACCAAATATTATAATTGTGTTATATTAGTATATTTTGCATCTTTTTAGAATCCGCAACTAATTGTTTATGTTTTCTTTTTTTTTTTTTCGAAGATTCTTGTAGATGTTTAAAAAGTTATAAAAAAAAAAGGCCAAAAAAACCAAGTTTGGAAGTTGAAATTACATTTACAACTTTTAATATTGCCTTAGATACAATCAACTACAACAATTAAGATACTTAAAATATATAAGTAAATTTATTAAACATGCACTGCATTTTCATTACTAGCCACATTAAACAAATTCAATATTTTCAAACAAATTTTTCAAAAATTATAGCTTTCTTTTACTTTTAAATAGATTTAATGCTTTCAAACAATTCATATCGCAGTAAAGAAAAATTCTTGTAGATGTTTAAAAAATTATCAAAAAATTAATTCTCCAACAAACCAATTTTGAAAGTTGAAATTACATTTACGTAATCTTATGTTGTCTAAGATACAATCAACTATATCAATTAAAATGCATAAAATATATAAATACATTTACTAAACAAGCACCGCATTTTCATTACTAGCCACATCAAGCGAATTCAATATTTTCAAACGAACTTTTCAAAAACTATAGCTTTGTTATACTTTTAAATAGATTTATTCTTTCAAACACAGTAAGAAAAATTCTTTTAGATGTTTAAAAATTATCCAAAAAATAATTTGCCAATAAGCCAATCTTGGAAGTTGAAATTACATTTGCGTTACCTAATAATGCCTAAGATGCAATCAACAACAACAATTAAGACACTTAAAATATATAAATAAATTTATTAAACAAGCATCACATTTTTATTGCTAGCCACATCAAGCAAATTCAACATTTTCAAACAAAATTTTCAAAAACTATAGCTTTGTTATACTTTTAATAGATTTAATACTTATAAAACAATTCATATCACATTAAAGAAAAATTCTTTTACATGTTTAAAAAATTATCAAAAAATTAATTGGCCTACAAACCAATTTTGAAAGTTAAAATTACATTTGCGTTACCAAAGATTACCTAAGATAGAATCAACTAATATAATTAAGATAGAATCAACTAAAATAATTAAGCTACTTAATATATACAAATAAATTTATATAACAAACAACGCATTTTTATTACTAGTCACATCAACCAAATTTAATAATTTCAAACAAATTTTTAAAAACTATAGGTAGATTTAATACTTCAAAACAATTCAAATCTTAGTGCAAAAGAAAATCAAGCATATTCGATAATTTTTTTTCCTTAAATTTGGGACTTTCTAGCTTGGAAGTTGCTCACAACCACCACCGATAGGGTAATTTTTCATTAATGAGAATTATGTTGAAATGGTTTCCCTTATTTTTACCTTAATGAGAATTGTAATGAAAGAGAACAAAAGGAATGCCACCAATGTTGAAAGAACTCACACACTCGTGTTTGTCGGTCCTTCATTCTATTCACATGCCCATGTCCCTCAACCCTCTTTTTGCTCGTGGTCTCAGTCTGTCGCTCTCCTCACAGTCTAGTCTACTCATGATCTCAATCTCTCTTTCTTGCACAAGGTTCAGTCTTCATCTATCGCCTTCCTCTTTCTTGCTCACAGTATCACCCTCCTCTTTCTTGCTCATGGTTTCTAGTCTATCGACCTCCTCTTTCTTGCTCATCTATCGCCTTCCTCTTTCACTCATGATATGACCATCCTCTTTCTTCTCCTTCTTGCTCACATTTTGTATGGTATGGGGCCGTGGTTTAAAGAGGTAGCACCTGTGTCTTTGTTTTTAAAATCTATCATGTCGCCTCTTCAAGGGTTGGCATGTTAGTTTTGAAAAAGAAGTGGCATGTTTCCTACTACCACCACACCCCACCTGTAATAGGTTGGCATTGATGTGCTTTAACGTGGTGATGATGTGGTGTTAAGCTATCACAAACTTGCCTAATTGGGGATATAAATTGATTGTTAACCTATATGGGGATATAAAAAATAATTAGGCCTATTTTGGTCTTTTTTTTCTTGTGGATTAGTAGGTATACATAATATGTCTTTAAATCACAATGCAAGATTAGATCCCATAGTCCACTTCACATGATCCTCATCCTCAACCCATGATTTATAGATCTTTTAGTCGACATCCAAGGTTGTCTCTTGATAACTCCTATGTTCAAATCAACTGAGCTCTCAACTATGTATTAATCATGGCTTTTATGGATGTGGCATGGATACTCATCAACGTGACATAGTCTAACATCCTCCTATCCTAAGACATCTGCTGAGTCGTACTTGTAGTTTCAATCCTCTCCTAACTTGGAAAAATGACCACAACATTGGTCTTACAAGGGTGGCACTTAATATTGAAATCATAGTCCTCAAGCAACTCTAACCATTACCTCTTTAACACCCCGACCTACAGCCACCAAATCGCACCTAGGCCAACTTACAAAAAATGTTCTCAAGTGCAATAAATGTAGGGAGATAAATAAAGATTAAATTTAATTATAGGGCCAACCAAAGGTTGGGCATGCTACGTCATAATTGCATCTCAATAATGATCATACTGTGCATCAAATAATACTAACCATGATGTACTAAATAAAATGTTAAACAAATACCATGTACTGGTTTTTCCATAAAACATAAAAAACAATATCATAATTAAGTTTTTCACATTGGTTGTTACATTAATACTAAACTAAAAACAACAAACAAATAATCTGAAAACGTTAAAATTGCCCCCATGGCCAACTCAAACTAGATTAGGATATTCCATCAAGGTTCAGTAGCTTATCCAGTTTAGTATGTACCTAAAAAGGATAAAAGGCAACGGGGTGAGCTCAAATAAGTCAAGTGGATCAGCCCAAGCACATTTCATGCATTATAAAAATTAAATCACCAATATGCAAACACTTCTAAGATGTTAAGCGATTCAAACAATTTATTGTTTTAGGGTTGACATTAAGACCGAAAGGACCATCCTCGGTATTTCCCTTCTTTTGGATGAGACATTCATCGGTTTAGAGCATAGTTCACGAACATCTCCTAAAGTAAGCATTGACCCTTAATAACACCTCTTCAAAAGGCATCGATTATGGGGGGAACTTCTAAAGCAAGGTCATTCTGCGAGCACACCCTAAACAAAAGCTACGTCGTGGTCATATGAGAGTGGTACTATACTAGTCCATCACCTTAACTAAGCTTATCTCAATTCGGAGAATGTTTGGCGGTGGTTAAGTATGGACACACCATGCTGAGCCTACTCCTAGGGACAACACCACGATGATTAAATATAATATGTTGCACCAGTATGTGTTTGATTTCTTTATCATCTTTGTTTAGTTGAAGGCATATAATAGATAAAATAATCGTACACATGCAAGGATCATATCAATAAGTAATTCAACACAAGATTCCATCATTCATAGCATGGCATAATAGATTGAAACCCTAGCATGCTTCTAATCGTAAAATCATTCTAGTATGCAAACCAACTGTTAGTTGCATAGTAGACTAATTATACTATAGGTATTTTATGTATAATATGCATTAGTATAATAGAAAATTTAGTGTATTTGCTTATATTTAGTTAAATATGCCATGATTTAATGTTGCATATTAGCATGATTTAATTTTATTTCTAACATTTTTATATGAACATAATGTCCGAGAAAGGTTTTCAATGTTTGTGCAGGTTTAGAATGAACTGGAATAGGAATAGGAGCATGCGAAGAGTTGAAAATGGCCAAAAATGAAGAAAAGTCACTAATGACCGTGGTCGGCAACGCCGAACACGGTAGACGGAACAAGGAACAGGAAGAAAATAACACCTCGCTATGGACCGCGGTCGGTAATCCAGTGACCTCGGTCACTAGTGTGTATTAACTGAAGATCAGGCACGGATCGCAGTCGCTCGAGATTTCACATATTCGGGGTTTCTTTTTTATCGTACTGTGGACCGCGGTCAGTACTTATGGACCGCAGTCGGTAGACGTATTTTATTATTTTAGGGTTTTCTTTAGTGAAAAACTATAAATAGGTCATTGTAGTAGGGTTTCAGGAGGATAATCTATTTTGAGAACGAAAATTTTCTAGAGAAAAACTGCTGAAAAAGGAGAACAGAGAGAAGACGGAGAAGAATTGAAGATCAAGGTCCAAGATTTGAGTATGTTTATTTATGATCTTAATTCTTTGATGTGTGAAGTCTTAATCATGTCAGGCTAGGTTTATTTTAAGTCTAGGATGTAAATCTGGATTGTAGAATCTTGATATTCTTATTTTGATTAATCTATTTCTGAGGTTTTGTTTTATAATTTAGATTCTTAATGCTTTCTTTTTATTGACCATAAAAGGAATGATTATAGAATGTTAATCTAACTCGGGAGAGAGGATTGATACTTTGAAAATCAAATTATAGACTTAAATTAATCAATTGACCGGGAGGCTGTTGATTGCCTAGGAGGTTGCACATTATAATTGTGTTTAATGCATTAGACTATTTACTATACACCTCGGAAGATGATATTAGTGATTAGATTAATAGATGTTAAGGTATTTCAGGAGAAGGCTTTGATGACTAGTGTTAGAACCTACAGAACAAAGGAATTTGATTAATTGAAATAGGAATTGAAGGTGATCACAAGAAAGTTTACTATCCTAGATAATTTAATCTGAAGAGTTTTCAATAATTTACTTTTTAGTTTTATATTTGACTGTTTTCAAGAGTTTAATTCTAATTCTTAATCAATTGAATTTGTAGCTTTAATAAAGTTTAAATTGATAGTAAATTGGACTTTTAGATAGTTGATTTTTATACGTTTCCTGAGGACGATATCCGATCTTACCTGTTATTACTATTGCGATCACGTACACTTGCAAGGTCACCAACAACAACATAGAATTAAAGAAATACTAAATGAACCTAATCACATGATTCAACAAAAATGAACCTACTCAAATTACAATTTTAATAATTATAATACAAGAGAGAGTCAAGGGTCATTTCCACTTGTACTCACGTTTCAACAAAAAAGTTTTAATGTCAGCTTTAGTGTTTTATCTATACCTAAGTATTCTTAAATCTTTTACAGTCTTATTCATTTTTTTCATTTAAGGGTATGATACGGTGCTCCAATCATTGATCCTACCAAAATGGTCATACCCAAATGACTTAGGGTTCTTTATGTTTTCTATTCCAATCTTAAAGAATTATTGTCTATGACTTCTTGAGATTTGCTTCATAAGGATTTATGGTTCCCAATGCATAACCATGGTCATCATGCACCTGTTGTATCGAAACCATCGCTATACATAACCTTTGGAAGGGGTTTTCAAGTGGGTTTTTAGTGGTTATCTAAGGATGGTTTGAAGGGTTTATAAGTGTGAAAAAACATGGTCTATGGCCAGCCATGGTGAGGTCTCATGGTTTGTTTTCTTTTAGGCTAAAAGTAAGGGTTCAATTGAAAAAAATGATTAGGTTTTGTGGGTTGTGTAGCTACATCTAAGTATATAGTACTATATCAGCCTCTATCACCTCGTATTTCATAATATCCATAAAAATTTCTCAACAATCTCCCTTAAAATATCAACTTATCCCAGAGAAAAATGTCACCTCATTAACAATTGATCACTCAACCATTTCATGAACAAATAATCTCCAAAAACATTTTCATCCGCCATAATTCACAACTCATAATCCACAATTTTCAATACACTTATTGAAGCTAATTAAATCCACATACCTCTAGGTGATATTACATACATAGTGATAAGTATAATTATGAAAATACAAGCTTACAAAATAATTTAATATACATACACAACAGTGATTGAAGAATATTATACTCTTCCAATGCTGATAGCTTTCCTTTTTGATCTTTTCCTAAAATGTTGAAGAAAATAAGTGAGCTACAACAAGCTCGGTGAATATTCATTATATATGACATTTAGATGCATTTAAATAACCATGCAGACAATCAAATCAAGTAAAAAAATTTAAATTCATGATGCAAATTTGAATAATACATATATGCACTTTAACATAATGATCATGCTATGATTTTAATCATGCAAAAGTTAATACATCCATATGCATATCTTCCAAAAATAGAGTCAGTCTGACTTTTTATCTGACCTTATCAATAGTAGACTGCACCTACCATTTCCTCCACTATCATTTTGAGGATTCTCACATTAAGAAACACTGATATTTCTCATGGCTCAGTTCCACATGGATTATCACATAAAGAAATATTATTCTCCATGACTCAGTCCATCAAAACGATACCATATTTTAAAACTACTTTTGTAAATCCAAAACATGTTGCCGTGTAAATACAATTTTATGAATTCCAAACTAATGCAATAGATGTTCATTTAGATAGCATGCTTACATTCAAATCATATTTTTTATTTACAATGTCATATATAACCAAGATAAAGAAATATTTACAGAATACCAAAAACTTATCTCGTTTGGCACATGTCTTACTTTCTGGTATAATAATCGATCTGTTCCAATTTACTATAAATCAAGTAAAATAATTTATCAATTCCTCTAATATATATTATTTTCCATGAACTTATGCTCTATTTGCATTAAATTAACCAATAGGATTCAAGTTCTCAACTTAACTAATTAACTCTCATATGATAATATCATTTCCTTTGTCTAATATATATATATATATATATATATTTCATGTGGGTCCCTGTTAGTTGCATAATAGTTTGACATCACTACAGGTTCTTTATTGCATTTTATAGAAATTTAGTAGAGAATTAGACACATTTATGCATAATTATTGGCATGAGCATTCATAATAGGAATTACATATTTCATTGCATTTTAGCATTGTTTTTATGGTTTACAGCATTTCAATGGGAAAATGATGTATGGGGAAGGATTTTTAGTATGGTGGAGGTTTAGGATGAAGCCAAGAGAGAATTACAACATGTAGAGGTAATGAAAAGTGGAAATCAAAGGAAAGCAACCAATTACCACGGTAGGAGAACCGACGACCGAGGTAGCCCAAAAAATACAAAGAAGAAAACAACTCAGTGGTTACCGCGGTCAATGGTCTAGTGACCGCGATAACCAAAATGTGATTAGCATGCGAGAAATGCTCATCGCGGTCCACAGAATAACGAAAATCCATGTTTTTACTAAGGAACGATGCTGACCGCAGTAACACAATTAATTACTGGGTTTCTTATATTTTTAGGGTTTTTTAGTGTGGACCTATAAATAAAAAAGGGGAAGAGTTTAAGGATACCTAATTCAAAAATTCCTAACTATGACAGGTCAAAGGGAGAAAATAAGAAGACTAAGAAAGGATTGAAGATTTAGAGGTTAGACATTGAGTATGTTCATTTTTATGCAATTCCTTTTTGATGTTTGCATTTAATTCAATGTCGGGCTAGTTAGTTTTAATGTCTAGGATCTAAATCTCCAATTTATGAACCTAAGATTTCTTATTCAAGTAATTGATTTTAATGCATTATTTGATATTGTGTGTGCTTAATACTTAATGTTTACTGGCCATGAATATTATGAGTTCAAACTATTAAACTAACTCAAAAGAGAGGTTTAATGGTTGGATTATCATAATATAGACCTAGATTAGTTGATTGACCGGAAGGTTGTTAACTATTTAGGGGGTTGCACGTGATTACCACTCACACAACATTAGGTTATTGACGATGCGCCTCGGAAGAGGGTATTAAGAGACAAGACTAATAGGAATTGAGGTACCTCGAGTGAGGGCTTTAATGGCGAGTGCTATAACTCATAATGCAGAAGCGTAATGATCAGAAATAGAAATCACAGGGCATACAAAAGAGTTTACTATCCTAGACAGCTTTTCCAAATAGTTTTCGAAATAGATTTTTATTGCTTTTGATAGTTTAGGTTCTTATTTAGATTTTAACAATTCAAACCCTAACCAAAGCCTTAATAAAATGAAAGCTAACATTAAATTGGAATTTGAGATAATTAAGTTAAATTCCATTCCCTGAGGATGATATCTGGTCTCACCGGTTATTACTATCGCGATTTCGTATATTTGTAGGGTTGCCAACAAGTTTTGGGCGTCGTTGCCGGGGAACGGTATAATTATCTCGGAACTAGTTGAACTTAGTTTAATTTTAATTGAGACAATTTTATTTCTATTTTCACTTTTAATTGATTGCTTTCTTGTTCCATTCAAATTCATTGAATACACTTGATCTTGTGTTTACTTTCAGTGTTTCAGGATTGCATGAGTAAATGTCCTTGTGAACCATACGATCTAGATTTGTTCAAAACCATAAATCAGATTTGGTTGGAAGCCTAAGGGCGAGTAGCAACTATGGCTAATAGTGGAACTTTTAGTGAGGGAAACAACAGAGAAACACAATATAGGGAAGCACCCTTAAGAGATTTCTTCAAACCAGTCTTGAACAATAATTACTTCGGCATAGCTAGGACACCGATAAATGCAAACAACTTTGAGCTGAAGCCCTCCCTGATTACAATGGTGCAGCAATATTAGTTTGGAGGTTCAACAATAGAAGATCCTAAGTCTCACCTCAATTCATTCATGGAGATCAGTGATACGGTCAAGATGAACGGGGTGACCGAAGACCAGCTAAGGCTGAGGCTTTTTCGCTTCTCTTTAAGGGATAAGGTTAAAAGTTGGTTGCAAACCTGGCTTCTAGGAAGTATCACAACATGGGAGGAAATGGGACAGAAGTTCCTCTAAAAATACTTCACACCCGCTAAAGTACATCAATTGCGGGGTGAAATCAATTCTTTTAAGCAATTTGAGTTTGAATCCCTATATGAAGCTTGAAAAAGGTTCAAGGACTTAATGAGACGATGCTCACAGCATGAATATCTCCCTTGGCTTCAAATTCAGATGTTCTACAGTGGACTCACACTGTCGATTAGAGCTTTGATAGACTCTGCAGGTAGAGGTTCATTGATGGGAAAGTCCACCTGTAACAACCCCAAATTTTGTAACTCGTTTATGTCAACAATATAAAATTTTGAAAATATAAAATAATGTCAAAAAAAAAAATCAAAATTTCAAATTAGAAATTCATCAAAAATATAAATATGTATATAATAAGATAAAATAAATTAATATCCAACGTTAGCTTGAATTAGCTTGAAAAAAATAAAATTTAGCATTGGAAATTTTCTTGATTGATGAAAGTAGCAATTGGGAAATAAGATTTAATTGGTGATAGAAAAACAAAAATTATATATATAAGAATTAAAATAAATAAATAATAATATTATTGATGTATATAAGCTTATAATAAAATTATAAGCAAATCAAAATGATTAGTAGTTGGAAAAAAAATCCAAAATTCAGAAATCTGGAAAATCGGTGCTTGAACCCAGAAATTTCTAGTTCGCTCGGATTGCCCGTGAAGGAGGATTCTAGAGGTTTCATGAACGGATTTGGGCGGTGGATGATCAAAATGTCTGGACGATTGAAGCTCTTTAAAGGTTGAATCTCGTCATGGAAGAAGAAACTGAAGAGAAGAAAGCTGTTAGGGCATCCAAGATCGTGAGCAATGTTCATTGTTATACCCATACGACAACGTTCATGGTGATATTGTCGATCAGGGTGTTGTTAAACGGCCGACTACTTTTAACAAAGGTCATGAGCCTATTGTTGTAAAGCATCGTGTATCGGTCTGACAGTGAGGTTATAACAACGTTCGCTCGTTGTTAAATGATTCAATATTTTAACACGTATTTGACAACGGTTACAAAGTCTGTTGTTGTAGAGATGTTATAATAACAGACACACGTTGTGGAAAACCTAACCTTTAACAATGGTCACGTGCATGTTGTTGTAATGCGTTGTGTATCGTTCTAAAGCTGAGGTTACAACAACATTCGCACGTTGTTAAATGCTTTGATCTTTTAACACAAATTCGACAATAGTCATAATGCCTGTTGTTGTAGATGTGTTATAACAATTGACGAACATTGTAGAAAACCCTACCCTTTTAGCCTTTTTCAATAACAATTGACTGCACGTTGTTATACCATGTATCTTACAACGAAAACTAAACATTGTCATATGTGTCAATTTTTTTAATGGTAAATTATTTTACTACAATATATATTGCATATATTTACCTGTATCAAATTCATAATATTAAATAAACATTTTTAAACATTTGTCCTATCATTTCAAATGGCTCATTTAGTATCACTTAAGAATAATAAATTTCATAATGTCAAACATATATATACAATCCATAAAAAAATGTAATATAATTATTATTACACTACTTATCGTTATTAATCCTAATAAACAAAAATAAAAAAGTTCTTAAGCAAAAATTCTTCTTGAAGAATTATCACGTCTCATCTTGATACGTAATCCAAGCATAGAAACTCAAGTTCTCCATTATTCCAATCTTTATATATATACCTACATCAAAAAACAAATGAAGTTAATTAGATTAATTTTTTTAAAAAAATAAGAATAAGAGTTAAAGAGCAATTGTAATAGTTAAAGCAACTCAATATCTAACAAAGACATATAAAAAACAAAACTAAAAATAATACTATGCATAGTTTTACATGATCCATGAAACACCTAGCCCCACTAGGGGATTGGACACCTAGACCTAGCTATACATTAATTTTTCTTAAAAAGCATATATATGTGAAAAAGATGAAATTTCACATTGTTTATTAATCTTAAACCATAAGCTATAATAGTAATCAACATTGTTTATTTTAAACCAAAAGCTATAATAGTAATCAACAAACATTATAAATCATGAACTCGAAGGAGTAGATACCTTATACTAAAGAAGAAGAATAGTAGCCCCGAGGAAAAGAATAGTAACTGAAAAGCAAATACTTACTTCATCCACTTCTAAAGTCTTCTTTTTTGTCATAGTCGTTATAGAAGATATAATATGCCTATTGATACAAAATGAAAAGGAATTAACTAATTACTTTAGATGCAATAAATAACTATCATATCACAAAATTAAATCAAGAAAAACGAATAATGAGTTATAGTATAAAACTTAATGCTTACATTATTCACAAAATATTGCCATTTAGGTCAATTCTAGCACAATGTTCCACATTTCCATCCCCAAATGTTGGCACGTTCATAGGCTCATGTGTCAAGTTTATATTTTCCTCATATGCTTGTAACTCATAAAAACCTCTTGGAGGAGCTCTCAAAACGACATACCAGTTAGATATTTCATTTTCTTTAGAATAGAAAACTTATCTTACTTGTGATGCAAGAATAAATGGATACTTATCAAATTGAGATTGCCCCTCATGAAGATTGATTAATGTAAATCCTTCTTCTTCTTGTTATCATTGACAATATTAACCCAATCACATTTAAAAATAGGCACATGAAAGGTATGATAATCAAGAATTATGATAGTTCTTAAGACTTCATAATAAGTGACCTCCCCAGATTGTTGTGATTGATCTCCCAATAGGATGACCGTAAATGCT
The DNA here is from genome assembly GCA_030144865.1 of Tinospora cordifolia. NCBI lineage: Eukaryota > Viridiplantae > Streptophyta > Magnoliopsida > Ranunculales > Menispermaceae > Tinospora > Tinospora cordifolia. Next base: position 44,307 of record JAJIYU010000271.1, on the reverse strand, counting down.
AAGAACCAAGTACATTACACTATTCCGAATCTTGTATTCGTATTCGTCTGAATGTGATAATGAATGGTTGTATGGTCTGTTCAACTTTCTTTGAACTAAGATATTGTTCTCACATTATATACACTCTTTTATTTTGTTATTATACACATTTTTACATGTTATTCTGGTACTATACACTTGCAGGAATATCAATATATTGTTAAACCTGAAGATAGATACTCAACCAAGGTTGGCTGCTGGATGGATTTCAGCAACAAGCACATGATGCATCATGAGCACTATATGTTTACTGAAATTATATGATATGTATCTATATATGTCATTCTACCTTCCCATCATTCATTATTGACTCCAGCAAGGCATGCATGTTTTTGAGAGGAAAATCGGTGATGTCGGTGACTGCAACTGCTTTACATTGAAATGTTATTATGCTTAAATACGTTTAATAAAACAGGTGTGTATGATTCGCACTAGTTAATGCAAAAAATTAGGAAAATTTTATTGCATGAATGATTTGGGATATTTGGTTAAACTATGGTTCGCATGTTTAACTACACTGATTATTTATGTATTCTTTGCAAAATATATGTTAATTATTTAATTGGCATACTAAAACTATATTTTGCAAAGAATACATAAATAATCAGTGTAGTTAAACATGCGAACTATAGTTTAACCAAATATCCCAAATCATTCATTCAATAAAATTTTCCTAATTTTTTGTATGAACCAGTGCGAATCATACACACTGTACATATTATTTGTATTTAAACATAATAACATTTCAATGGAAAGCAATTGTAGTCACCGACATCACCGATTCTCCTCTCAAAAAAATGCACGCCTTGTTGGAGTCAATAATGAATGATGGGAAGGTAGAATGACATATATAGATACATATCTTGATGCATCGTGTTCTTGTTGCTGCAATTTATCTAGCACTAGTAATATCTTGAATGCTTCAGAAAGTACCATCAGTGAGCAAAATTTCGGAAAGTACCATAAGAGATGCATGAACAAATACTTTTATGATCTACTAGAGTATAAAGGATGGATGACTGACAGTTGCTTTGCTGATTGGAGATCATGAAAAGCAACTGACAACACTTAATGACAAGAAGAAAAGATTAGAGCAAGAAATCTATGAATTGCAAGGTTTAAAGTTTTTCTGTAACTTTAACCATATCTTCATGTGCTTTCCCCAAATCGGAGTAAAACCATAAATGAAATAAGTTGATGGTTTGTTCAATGCTTTAGATATTGCAATGTTTTTTTTTATAACAGCATACAGGCTTGTATCTGGTATTTGATTTTTCCAGGTTAGTTTCTGTTTTCAATTATTTCGACTTGTTTTACTAGGCTAACCTTAAGGGAAAGTACATCGCAATTCTTGAGCTAATAGGCTAACCTCAATGATTTCGACTTTAGCTCTTATTCTTAATTTATTTGTTTTAAATTAATCTAATTAACTTCAATTTTTTTTATCTAAATATATATTGAGTTGCTTTAACTGTTACAGTTGCTTTTTAGCTCTTATTCTTATTTTTTTTAAAAAAATTAATATAATTAACTTCATTTATTTTTTGATGTAGGTATATATATAAAGATTGGAACAATGGAAAACTCGAGTTTATATGCTTGGATTGTGTATCAAGATGAGACGTGATAATCCTTTAAGAATAATTCTTGTTTATAGAGCTTCTTATTTTTGTTTATTAGGATTAATAACGATAAGTTGTGTAAATAATAATTACACTTTTTGATGGATTGTATATATGTTTAGCACTATGAAATTTTTTATTCTTAAGTGCATCAATGTATAATGTGCATCAATAGTTGTATAATATGAGAATAATTTCATAATAATGCGGAGACAAACGAATAATGCGCATTTATATACGTAAAATATGTACCTTATTTATGACTGACTAATGCAAGTATAACAAACGAATAATTCTTGTATAATGCATCTGAATAGCGGTATAATGTGAGAATAATTTCATAATAATGCGGGGACAAACGAATAATGCGCATATATATATATATATATACATAAACTATGTACCTCATTTATTACTGACTAATGCAAGTATAACAAATGAATAATTCATGTATAATGCGTCTGAATAACCATATAATGTGAGAATAATTTCATAATAATGCGGGAATAAATGAATAATGTGTGCATATAATTTCATAAGATATATTGACCAACATAAAAATTTTTATATGTGCATTATTCGATTGTTACCGCTATATATTTATACGGGCATTATTTGATTTTTATCCCTACATTATACCACATTTCGTTGATGGTTATATATACAATTATTTACGCATTATTCGATCGTTATTACTAGATTTTTATACGGGTATTATTCAATCTTTATCCCTATATTATACAACATTTCACGAGTTAATTATACCATTATTCACCCATTATTCGATCGTTATCGCTAGAATTTTATACACGTATTATTCAATATTTATTCCTACATTATACCACATTTTACGTGTTATATATACCATATATATCATTCACGCAATATTCGATCGATATGCCTACACTTTTATACATGCATTATTCTAACGTTATACCTACATTATACCACTATTCACAGGTTATATCATTATTCACGCATTATTTTATCGTTATTTATACCACTTTATACACACATTATTCAATCATTATGCCTACATTATACCGCCATTCATGGGTTATACCATTATTCATGCATTATTCTATCGTTATCCCTACCACTTTATACGCACATTATCTGATCCTACATTATACCGCCATTCACGGGTTATATCATTATTCACGCATTATATTATAACATAATGCATTTACAACGGTCGAATAAATGTTGTTATAGATGGCTATTGACAACGTTCACGAATGAATGTTGTAATAACTTACGTTCTTTTAACAAAAGTCGACTAATGAACGTTGCAGAAGGTGTCATTCGACAACGAGCAACTACAATTGTTGTAATAACATGGAACAATGTTCGTCTGCTCGTTGTAATGGCCAACGTTCCCATAATGAACGTTGTTGTACACCTTTTACAAAAACGATTTGACAACAGGCATTTTATGAATGTTGTTGTATGCCTTTTTTAACAACGGTCATTGATGCTCATTGTTGAATTGACGTTGTTATATTATCAATTTCTAGCAGTGAAAGAAGAGGAAAGACGAAAATTTGAAAAAAAAATTTGCAACCTGATTTTTTAGGTTAGGGTGAGCTGGAAATCGAAGAGTAAATTGGAAAATCTGAGGTTTTGACCCAAAAATTTCTGGGTTGAGGCGTTGAAACAGAGCACAAAGTAGAATTTTGTTTGGGGATTTAGGGATCTAAAATCTCTGTTTTGGGGGTTTGGTTGCTGGAGAAAGGAAGAGTGAAATTTGAAAATTTTGATTCAGATCTTTAGCTTTGGACGTTGCATAACAGAAGAGGAAGAACCAAAAATTTGGTTTTGGTTGAGTGGTGCGTCCTTCAACAGAAGATAGAAGAAGCACGATCAGCTTTCTCTAGTTTCAATTTCTAGTTCGTGATTTGAGCAAAAATATGAAATTGGGATCTAAAGAGTTGACGGTGTTCAAGAGGAATTAAAAGATATTTGCTTGGGGATCAAACTTCTGGTTCTTCCGGTCATTGAAACAATTAAGGTAAGACAATGAATTGCTGGTTTTGATTCTTTGAATTAATTGTGCGTTGTGACGATCTTGTTTGGGGATTTTGAACATTTGAACAGTTTAACGTAGATTAACTAGATCGAATTTCTGCTATGTGTCATTGATTGTGATTTTTTGGTTTCATATTGACTAGAACAGAGAAACGTTGATAAAAAAATTATGGTTTTTTGATTCATATTGAAGGGTGAGATTCATGAATTTTGGTTGGGGATTTCATGTTATTGAACTATTGAATTTAGGTTAAATCATTGAGGGTGAAATCAAAATTTTGTTGTGAAGTTGGGTTTGACAGTTTTGATTAAGTGTGATTTGGTTGGGAAGTTGAAGCGTGGTTGAAGTCATTTGAATGTGAACATGAAGTCCAAGCGGAATATAGAATCGAAAGGTACGATGCTTATTTTAACTATTTATCTATTCATTTATTTATTAAATTTTTGTAACCTTGAACTAAAATTAGTTAGAATCAATTATAAAAATAATTTCAACTTAAATTTAAATATTAGCAAATCTAAGAAGATAATTTAGTATTTTAGAAAATTTAGATTTAAAAATTTTGTTGATAAAATCCTAGGTTAACTAAAAGTACTTTTTATATAAAAAAATGAACATCAAGAAGAATTTAGAAGTTTTAAAAATTAATTAGTAAATACATGAAAAATAAGCCTTTGGAAAACTTTAATCTCTTATAGAAAAAAATTTTAAATACTGAAAAACTAAAATTTTGACATTTAGAAGTCTTATTTTGTTCGTAATTAATTTATTTAAGATATGAATAAATTATTTAAATCATAGAGATTAAGAAATTGAAGAACACCTATTTAATTAATTTTAATACGTGAAAGTGAGTACTAAAATAATTTTGATTAGTTAAAATTACTTAAATTAAAAGTCATGGAATTATTACAAAATTTTAGTTAGAAAATTTATTGTAATTAAATTAAAATAAAGAAATTAGGAACTTATAAATAATTATTATAATACATTTTATATTTGCAGATCGACATTCTTAGAACGAACATTAGCGACAAACGAAAAGAAGGAAATCTGAAAATTCAGGTGTGCACAATTTCTTTACTCATCCGTATTATACGAATTTTAAATTCAAAGCATTTTTATTTAATAGTTTTAGAATGATTTGAGAAATGTTAATGAATTTGTTCAACTTGATTGAAATATTTGTTGATAGCATGATGATTTATTATTAAATTCCATGCATATATTCATACGGATTGCATTATAGTACTTTAGCATTCATATTCATTTAAATGGCCATGATAATTACATATATAATTCATTTAATTAGATGCTAAGTGTGTATTGGTTTGATATGATTGTTAATGTTGGAAAACTAAAATAAGATTAAAGGATTATTAAGAATCCACATACTAATGTGATTGACAAGCCCGAGGCGGATCGGGGTGGCATCTCCTATATGTCACCGTTTGAGATCAACTAGCTGCAAGGCGAATCGTAGGTATTCCCAACCATAGCTGCCTACAATAGCTAGAAGTCTTTGGGAGTCAGTACGAGGTTGCATGAAGTACTCTCTCTTAGGTTGTGACTGAGTATCGATTGATTTTGGACAGTTATTGAGACCTTCTAGGATTAGATTGGATCACGGGGAATATCGAGAGACATCTCAACCCTCTTTCGGCCTTACATTACGAACAAAACCAACTAAATGTTTGGAACGTCTAACGTGTGAAAGTGTTTGTAATGTTTTGAGTTTTAATTTGTATAATGCGTGCGATGTGTAGGAATGATCCACTGGGCTTTTGAGGTCACCCAATATTTATTTTACAGGTACTCACAAGAGTGAAATGTAAGCGATCGACATCTTCCATCCGAGTAGGCTAGTCATCAAAACTTTTTGGACTCAAGTTTTCCTTTGTTAAAAATCTAAATAACCTAAGTATGTATTTTGATTTTCTTACTTTATAGTTTATTGTAAATAAATGTTTTGGATTGTATAATTAGAATTGTGTCATTATGATGTTTTCAGTTTAGCTAAATTTTGAAAATTTTATTCCGTTACGTGATTTTAAATTTATGATTAAATCTCTGTTTTTAATCTACTTTGATAGCTTATTGAATTGCACTAAATATAATTTGACTAATTATTGAATGAAAAAGATTTTGTCTTGATTTTAATTAAAAGAAGATTCGACTAATGCCACCCAACTCATTGAGGATATGGCAGCAAATGCATGTGGCCATGGTACAAAAAGAGGAACAGCCAAGCCAGTAAGGGTTCATGAGGTTGATGAAATTAATGTTTTGCATGCCCAAATTGCTGCTATGACTCATAGATTGAACTTGGTGGAAGAGAAGAACAGTAGTGGGCAGTACTAGAATCAGCAAACTCAACATGTTCAATCAATTGCCAAAGCCAACAAAACATCTTATTCTGGAGAGGTTTCTATTGAGCAACTAAATGCCATGAACAGATTCAATGGGTATCAAGGCCCATCTTGGGGATACAATGTTCCAAAGTACTATCATCCGAGAGTTAGAAATCATGAGAACTTATCATATTCAAACAATAGAAATGTTCAACTTCTACCTGGATTTGTGCCACAACAACCCTTACAAGATAAAAAGCCATCCTTATAGGACAAGCTTGATGAAATAATGAACATGCACTCAAGGTTTTTTAAGGAGCTAACAGGGAGGGTAGACAAGAATGATAGTAGAGTTTCTAGCATGGAAATTCAAATTGGAAACATGGAGGCCACTACTAAAAGCTTAGAAACTCAAATGGGGCAGTTGGCACAAATAGTGCCAAATCAGCAGCGTAACTCATTTCCAAATGATACTCAAGTAAACCCAAAGTGGGAAAGAGGTAGCAAACCCACCTTATCTAGCTAGTCCATCTGTTGAAGTTGAAGAGGTTGATAATTATGAAAAGGACGTTCTAAGGTCACCAGCTATACAACCTGAGGTGTCTCATAAAACACAAGGGAAACCCAAGGGGATTTCCATTCAAGATGGTAAAGCTATAGATCGAGTTTCCACCATTGCTATTCTCCCAAAGGTTTCAAAAGAAGAAGTTGGATGAACAATTTGCTAAATTTCTAAAAATGTTCAAGAAGATTCATATCAACATTCTCTTTGCAAAAGCTCTACAACAAATGCCCAACTATGCAAAATTTATGAAGGAGATCATATTTAAAAAAGAGAAAGTTAGAAGACTTTGAAACTGTGAAGCTCATTGAAGAATGTAGTGGAATCCTGCAGAAGAAACTTCCCCAGAAATTGAAAGCCCTAGGCAGTTTCATTATACAATGTAACATTTGGTCTGAAATCTTTGAGAAGACACTTTGTGATCTTGGGGTTAGCATAAATCTCATACCCTTATCAGTGTGCAAGAGGTTGAGCATGTTAAAAATCAAACCAACCACAGTTAGTCTTCAGCTAGCAAACAGATCTTTGACATATCCAAAGGGTATTATTGAAGATGTATTGATAAAGGTAGACAAATTCATTTTTCCAGTTGACTTCATGGTTCTTAACATGGAAGAAGATTGTGAGATCCTGCTTATCCTTGGGAGATCATTCCTAGCTACAGGTCATGCACTGATAGATGTACATAAGGGAGAGCTCACCTTGAGAATAAATGAAGAAAATGTGGTTTTCAACTTCTACAAAGCTATGAACTACCCTAGCGATATGCATGAATGCAAGAGGATACAAGTCATCAATTCCTGCATTGTTGAGGTCGTAGATGAATTGAGCTCTCAAGATGACTTGGTTAGATGTATCTCCTGTTTAATTTCTTTTTCCCAACCTATGTTTGAAGATGCAAAGCTGATTGTGCTAGCTTTAGAAGCTTCTCCACTAGAGCTTAATTGTCTACATGCGCCATCATTTAAAGCTACTCAATCTAAAATATGCTTCTTTGGATGAAGCACTATCCCTACCAGTTTTCATTTCTTCTTTATTAACCTCTATCCAAAAAGAAAAGTTGTTGTGAATGCTTAAAGATCACAAGTCTGGTATCGGATGGACAATGAAGATATCAAGGGTATAAGTCCAGCCACTTGTATGCACAAGATTTTAATGGAGGACTTTCAATAAGCCTACAGTGGAGCACCGGAGAAGACTAACCTAATAATGAAAGAAGTGGTAAAGAAAGAGGTAATGAAATGGTTGAATGTAAGCATTATTTATGCCATTTCAAATTTACAGTGGGTTAACCCTATCCATGTTGTGCCTAAGAAAGGAGGAATCACTATGGTCACAAATGAGAAAGGAGAGAAAATTGCTTCAAGGACAACTATTACATGGCGTGTGTGTATTGATTATAGAAAAGTGAACAAAGCCATCTGGAAGGATCATTTTCTTTTGCCCTTTGTGGATCAAATGCTAGATAGGATTGCTGGATATGACTTTTATTGCTTCTTGGATGGTTACTCTAGGTACAATCAGATATTCATTGCATCAGAGGATCAAGAGAAGACCGCCTTCACTTGTCCATAGGGGACGTATGCATTTTGGAGGATGTCGTTTGGTTTGTGCAATGCACCAGCCACCTTTCAAAGATGTATAATGGCGATTTTTGCATATATGATTGAAGACATCATGGAGGTGTTTATGGATGATTTTTCTGTGTTCGGTGCTACATTTGATGGATGTTTGTTTAAGTTGGAAAAAGTTCTCTCCCGCTATGAGGAGAAGAACTTAGTACTCAATTAGGAGAAATGCCACATTATGATTCGAGAGGGCATTGTTTTGGGCCACAAAGTTTATGTTAATGGTCTTGAGGTTGACTGGGCAAAAATCCAAGTCATTGAGAATTTGGCACCACCTACATCTGTTCAGGAAGTGCGTAGTTTTTGAGGGCACACTGGTTTTTATCGCAGATTTAATAAGAATTTTTCTCAAATTACTCGCCCCTATGCAATTTGCTCGAGAAGGAAGTTGAATTCAACTTCACAGTTGAATGTGTTGAAGACTTCAATACATTAAAGAAGGCTCTAATTTCTGCTCCTATTATGTCTACGCCAATTTGGGAGGAGACATTTGAAATAATGTGTGATGCCAGTGATTATGCTATTGGGGTTGTATTGGGACAGAGATGCGATAGGATGTTGAGAGATATATATTATGCAAGCAAAATGTTAGATGATACTAAAAAAGAATTATAGTACTACTAAAAAAGAGTTAGTAGCTGTTGTCTTCGCATGTGACAAGTTTCGATCATACATCGTGGGTTCTCATGTCAAGGTTTTCACCGATCATGCTACTATTCGTCAGCTCTTCATAAAAAAGGATGCAAAGCCTTGACTAATAAGATGGATTTTATTGCTACAAGAGTTTGGCATAGAGGTCATAGACAAAAAGGGTACAGAGAATGTGGTGGCTGATTACTTGTTTTGCATATCCAATGAAGCAATTCATGATCCAAAAAACATAGTCAAACTCTTTCCCAATGAACACCTCTTGATTGTTAGTAATAGTGCACCATGGTATGCAGATTTTGCCAATTATAGGGCCACTGGCGCTACTCCACCAAATTTGTCTCATAGCATCCTCAAGCGCTTCCTACATGAAGCTAAGCTCTATCTTCGAGATGATCCCTTTCTCTACCAGAAGTGTGCAGATAAAGTGATTCATCATTGCTTTCCAAAAGCCAAATTTAACAAAATCCTTCATGACTGCTATGTTTCGCCCTATAACGGTTATTACAACCATCAATGTACGGCGAGGCGTGTTCTTAAGAATGGATTTTATTGGCCTAATATGCTGAAGGATGCCTATCAATTTATGAAGACATGCAAAGTGTCCCGGAAATAGGGCAACATCTCAAGGAAAAATGAGATGCCTCTTACATCTTTTGTGGAAGTTGAATTATTTGATGTATGGGGCATAAACTTCACGGGACCTTTTCCACCATTGGGTGAAAAACAATATATATTGCTTGCTATCAGTTATGTCTCTAAATAGTTGAAGCAGTGGCCACAACCAAGAATGACACTAGAGTTGTGTTGAAGTTCTTCTTTCGCAACATTCTTTCTTATTTTGGCACACCTAGAGCGATTGTGAATGTTGAAGGTACACATTTCTGCAGTAAAATTTTTAACAACCTTCTCACCAAATATGGAGTGTGACACAAGGTTGTTTTGCTTTATCATCCGCAGACGAATGGGCAAGCTAAAGTGTCTAACTGAGAGATCAAGGCAATATTGCAAAAGACAGTTGGAACAAACCGCGAGGATTGGGCCCTGAAATTGGATGATGCACTGTGGGCATACCGAATGGCCTTTAAGACTCCCATTGGCATGTCTCCATATCAGTTGTTGTATGGGAAGTCTTGTCACCTGCCTTGTGAATTAGAGCATCGGGCCTACTAGCCCATAAAGTAGCTGAATTTTGATGCAAAGGCTTGTGCAGAGAACTGTCTACTTCAGAAGAAAGAGGTGGCATGACAAGCTCATTAGAAGAAAGATTTCGAACCCAGCCAGCAAGTACTATTCTAGACTCTAGTTGTTTCCTGGAAAACTAAAATCTCATTGGTCAGGACCCTTCCTTGTTACACAAGTGTTCCCGTATGGCACAGTGGAGATTCAAAGCTTAATAAATGGCTATAAATTCAAAGTAAACGGTCAGAGATTGAAATATTTTATGGAGGGCCAAAACAAATGGTGGAGCTGGTAGAACTTCAAGACTAGCACACCGTATCCTCGTTGAGCTAACGACGTTAAACACAGTGCTGAGTGGGAGGCAACCCACTATTGATTTATATCTTTTTACCCTCATTTCGTTGATACTTTTTCATTTTTCTAGGATGCATGTAGATGTTAAAGTTTGATTTCTTAAGTTCTGAGCCTCATAATGTTTAGGACTCAGTAAAAAAAGGAGGAAAACTATTTTTTGCTTTTGTTTACCGCGGTCCACAGAACACCTATATTCTGTGTACTGCGGTTTATAGAAACACATCAACAAGAACTCATGCAATTACAGCAGTGCACAGAATGTTATATTTTGTGTACCGCGGTCACCAGAGGGTACCGTTGAAGCATACATGAAATTACCACGGTCCACAAAAGGGTATAGTTCTTGTGTACCGCGGTATCCAGAATGCCTATTTTTGGAGCATCGTCTATACTGTGGTCCACAGCACTATACAATTCTGTGGACTACGGTCAGCAAAAATGTAAAAAATTCACACAAGTACTGTGATAATTCGAGCAGTAACTGCGGTAATTACATCCTTTTTAAGATCGATCGTGGTCATTTTTTGCATTTTGTTCTAAAAATCTCTGAGTTTTCTATGATTTTTGGTTTCTCACATGGTTCTTAAGCATTTTCTTTCCTTTTTCAGTGCAAATGTAAGTTTTTTTACTTGAGTTTCCATTATTTCTTTGCCTTAATCTCATACTTAGGATTTAGATTTCATTTTTCATGCTTTAGATTTCCTTTTTCCTCAAAACTTTTCAAAATTTTTTCTTCATCCATCAACTTTCTGGGTGATTGCTAGATATTTTAGAATTAAGGGACCCACAAACTCATTATAAATGCTGGATTTTGGCTGTTGTTTCCCTTATTTGAATGTGTCAACGACTGTGATGGACATGTGCTATTGAGTATTCATTATTCTTTTGCAATGCTTTAGGTGTTGGATGTTTTTGATAGACTACCTGCAGTGCTTGATATGGTTAGGATCTTAGGAATAGTTTTACTATGCACATGGACTTTTTAGTAATTATTTTGGGTAACTGGTCTCCTATAAGATATGTTGGCATTTGTTCTGTTACAGTTCAATGTTCATGTTCTTTTATATGTATTGAAGTTTTCCTTCTCTACTAATTCTATATTTGCAGGCTTCCTCGAATAAAACACCCTACATCTAAAGGGAAATAGTCTGCACCTCCTCCACCCCCTGTAAACCAGACACGCTTCAAAACTGCTGCAACAAAGCAACAGTTCAATCTTATTAGATCCAACCAACATCTCATTCTAGAGTAGGGCATCATCTTGATGCAGGAAGAATGTCAGCTTGGCATTGACACTGTGGTCGTTGTTTGCCATTTGTAGTAACTGATTCAGGCACCATGCACCATTGTCATCCTAGTACTGTAAGAATTCTATGCAAATGCAGCTGACAGAGATGGTATTTCAGTTTGGGTCTACGGGAAGTGGGTCCAATTTAGTTCAGCGGCCATCAATGAGGTGTATGGACTCCTAGCAGACTCTCTGAACAAGTACTACACCTTACTACCTCGTTTTGGTCTTGATGATGTGTTGCAGACCTTGTGTGTTGATGGCGCCTCATGCATTTGTTATAATGACAGGCTCGTCAACCTCGTGAAGACCGTGTTCCGGATACCTGCCAAGGTTTGGCTTTATCTTGTTTGCGCTAACCTTCTTCCCTCTTTGGCTATTAATAGGGTAATGGTAGAGAAGGCAATTCTAGTTTATTGCATTATGAAGGAGCTCTTGATCAATGTTAGGTCCATTATCTCCAAATCCATTCGGTCTGTTATTGACAAGACCAACACGGGACTACCCCATCCTACCCTCATTAAAGAGCTGTGCAAACGAGCCATGGTAGTTTGGGAGCGAAGCGAGCCCGTGCTGAAGATGAAAGACCACATTGCTATAAAGATGCTCACCTCTACACCGGCTAAGAAGCGCAGGGCCTCTGTAGAGTCTCCACAGCCTTCAGCTAATCCCACATGCACTACATATCCTACTCCTTCTACTATCGCGCCAACTTTCTCTTCTACTGCTGCCAAGCCATCTTTATTAGCTACACCACCTTTTGATCCCCATGCTATCATGCATTGGTTGGCTAGAAAGAATGATAGAAATGTGAACCCATAAATTCCTGTAATTCAGCTGAAAATCTTGAAATTAAATTAAATGACCAAACCTCAGTGTTTTGAGCTGAAATTTGGTGAAGGGATTTCTAAGTATGTTTAAAATATGTATACGAAATTTTAGAGCATTCTGATATGGATAAGTAGGTCAAATTAGGCAAACAGTCACTGCTAGTCACATAAAATTTGAGAACACGCAGACCCTAATATGTCAATTAAAAACACTATCAAATAGAAACCTAAAATTGTGATTTAAAATTTTTGAGAATATTTAAGGAGTCTAGAACATATTTGCAAAATTTGGCACAAATCAGATGTACAGATTACCTGCAAAAAAATCGGCAGGCGCGCTGTGCAAGAGAGCAAAGAACCAAAAACTTGGCTAAGTGTTGGGATTTTGATCCACTTTTGCCCAAATGGCCTATGTTGACCCAATTTGGGCACAAATTGACCAAAAGTGACTAAGATGACCACATTGACCAGGTTTGACTAATTGACTGAAATGGCTCGAGTCGATCAAAATTGAGTAGGGACAGTGAAATTAGAGATTAGGCCAATGCATGGATAGAACTAAGATTGAGTTTAATTGATGTAGATTCAGGAGAGTACTACGGGACTGGATTGGTTGTCGACCGGACATCGATGCGCAAGACTTGAGGTGAGTAGTTTGACTCAGGTGTTTTCTATGACTTTTATTCCTTGCATAAAACTTGTATGAAATGACATAGTTTAAATGGTTTCATAAGATTTAGATACATCTAATTGGCTTTGAAATTGGTAAATGTACACGAGTAGTGAGACCATAGGCTCGAGGGTCAAGCGCCAGGGTCAGAATACTTGATGTAATTGTGATAGACTCGAGGTTTGAGAGCCAGGGATTAGGGCATATGATCAGTGCGCTTAGCTATCGAACTCGCTTGAGACTCGAGGTCCGAGCGCCAAGGGTTAGGGCATATGATCAGTGTACCTAGCTGCCAAACTTGCTCGAGTCATGGTACTCGAAGACCGAGCGTGGGATTAGGGTATTCGCGGAATACGCCTAGCTTACGACCCGCTCGAGTGGCTAGTACGCTTGACTTAGAACCCGCTCGAGCGATGACCATGGGTTAGATTTGTTGAGTTAACCTAGCCTGAATATGATTTTAACTGGAATAGGTTTGAGTTGTTTCTGAAATTGTTGCACTATTTATAACTATTTTCATATTATGTCATGCTTTCGAATGTCATATCATTTTTACTGCTCATGCATACATGCATTATTTTGGAGTATTGGTTATGGTTGACATGTTGATCTTTCTACTCATTAAGCCAGATGGATCTTAGGCTCATTACTCTATCACTATTTCAGGTTCTTCAGTGGCTAATAAAGGGAAAGGCATGGTGATCGCCTGACTCCTTGACGACTCTTGTCCCCTTTTTTTTGGTCTTTTGATTTAGAGGTTGGTCACTCCTTGTTTGTGTGTAAGTGGTCAATTATGTATTTTGGGCAAGACTAGTATGTAATGAAATGTTTTCGCTTCGTATGTTGCTTACTTTTGCTTTTATGTGTTTCGATTATGCTGATATCATCTATTGTAAGTGATTGGAAAGGGCTTAATAGTGGTTAGGCGTACTCGACATGGTGAGTGAGTTCGTCGGGCCACTGTGCCAGTCAGGCCACCCTTGGCTTAGAGAAGGGGTCCTGACAAGACTTGGTACCAGAGCCCTAGGTTCAAAGGAACTGAAAAACACTAATAAGAAAGAACCTAGACGATATCAGAATGATTGCAAAAGTAAATCGAAACTAAGTAGGGATAGTGAGATTAGAGATTAGGCCAATGCATGGATAGAACTGAAATTGAGTTTAATTGATGTAGATTCAAGAGAGTACTATGGGACTGGGCCAGTTGTCAACAGGACATCATTATGCAAAACCCGAGGTGAGTAGTTTGACTCGAGTGTTTTCTATGACTTTTATTCCTTGCATAAAACTTGTATGAAATGACATGGTTTAAATGGTTTCAGAAGATTTAGACACATCTGATTCATTTTGAGATTGGTAGATGTATACGAGTAGTGAGACCATAGGCTCGAGGGCCGACGGTCAGGGTACTTGATGTGATTCTAATAAACTCGAGGTCCAAGCATAAGAGGTTAGGGCATATGATCAGTGCGCCTAGCTGCCGAACCCGCTCGAGTCATGGGACTCGGGGTCCAAGCACCAATGGTTAGGGCATATGATCAGTGTGCCTAGCTGCCGAACCCGTTCGAGTCATGGCACTCGAGGACTAAGCGTGGGGTTAGGGTATTCGCGGAGTACGCCTAGCTTACGACCTGCTCGAGTGGCCAGTACGCCTGACTCAAGACCGCTCGAGAGATGACCATAGGTTGGGTTTGTTGAGTTAACCTAGCCTGAATATGATTTTAACTAGCAAGGGTTTTTAGATGTTTTCTGAAACAGTTGCACTGTTTATAATTGTTTTCATATTATGCTATGCTTTCGAATGCCATATCATTTTTACTACTCATGCATACATGCATTATTTTGGAGTATTGGTTATGGTTGACATGCTGATCTTTCTACTCGCTGAGCCACATGGAGTTTAGGCTCATTACTCTATCACTATTTTAGGTTCTTTAATGGCTGATAAAGGGAAAGGCATGGTAATCACCTGACGACTCCTGTCCCCTTTCTTTTGGTCTTTCGATTTAGAGGTTGGTCACTCATTGTTTGTATGTAAGTGGTCAATTATGTATTTTGGCAAGACCAAAATGCAATGAAATGCTTCCGCTTCGTATGTTGCTTACTTTTGTTTTTATGTGTTCCGATTATGTTGATATCGTCTGTTGT
The DNA here is from genome assembly GCA_030144865.1 of Tinospora cordifolia. NCBI lineage: Eukaryota > Viridiplantae > Streptophyta > Magnoliopsida > Ranunculales > Menispermaceae > Tinospora > Tinospora cordifolia. The sequence continues at coordinate 28,956 of JAJIYU010000271.1, read as the reverse complement.
AAGGGATTGGAAAGGGCTTAATAGTGGTTAGGCGAACTTGACATGGTGAGTGAGTTCGTCGGGCCACCCTTGGCTTAGAGAAGTGGTCCCGACAATACTAATAATAATAGTAATAAATAAATAAAATAAGTAAAGGATTATGAAAATAATGAAAAAATCAGAAATCACGGATTTGTTATTTTGGCAAAAAAAAATAAGGGTTAATAGGCAAAAATATCCTAACCTATTCCAATTTTGCAAATATATCCCAACCTTTTGAAATTAGCAAGAAAATATAAACCTATTAAAATTTGTAGCAATTGTATCCTACATTGTATTAACACACTTATTGGCTGAGGTGGCGCTGATTTGACATATTAGCTGGCAGGTGAGGTAGCATTCAAATGAGACTATTGCCAATCATCCCTAAAATTGACAAATTATTGTTACATGTAGGCATCTTGGTGATGGGACATTAAAACTAAAAAAGTTTTCAAGTTCCATTTCGTTGTTAGAGAACAAAAGAAGAAAAGAAAAGAAGGGAAGAAAGGAGAACAAAAAAAAGGGAAGAGAGAGAACGCAACGAGATTCATTGTAGAAGAAAGGAAGGGCACAACAACGAACAATGCTGCGGGAGTCGCAACTGGTGCATTTCTGATCCCATGAGCAACGTTCGTTTGCCAAAAACTAGCACTGAGGTTCTGGACCAACAGACGTTCGTTCTGCTCCAACAAACGGTGGTTGTGGTCTGTTTTGCTCCAACAATTTTGTTTTCTATTTTCTGTTGCAATGAAAGTGGGTCACGCAAGTTGAAGAAGACGCGATTCAATTGCTAGTTGAAGAAGACACAATTCAATCGCTAGTTGAAGAAGACGCGATTTGTACCGATTTGATCGTTGGATTCATTCGATCATGATTCTGTGGCGACTAATGCATTTCTGGTCCAACGAGTAGATTAATGCCCTATAGAACTTGTTCTAGTTTGAGTGTGCCCCCAATGAGGTGGTTCTAGTTCAAAACCATTGCAATGCTCTATAGAATTTGTTGTTTTTTAGTTTTGGTTTGAGTAATGCACGACCCGTTCCTTGTTCAAAGTGCATATATATTACAAGCGTTGTTGCTCATGTTGAAATGAAATTCTTCTTGTACTAAAATGTGCAAATAGATATTGTTTCTGTAAAATATAAACAAAGAAAGCATTGAATTGAACAAGATTACTAATTGGATACCTATAATGTATTCATCTCCATGCAAATGAATTTTTTTGGAGGTAAAATGCCCAATGAGCTATCTCGGTGTGATGAAAACATACTGCTGAATGCAACATTTTAGTGGTTACCTTGAATATATTAGCCAATTACCTGCTCAACGTGAAAAACTTGTGAATTTATTATGAAGCATCTCAATTTTACTTATTTGTGCGTCATTTATGTTATTCAAGTGAACTCTTTGTACTCATGGTGAATCACTAACAATGGGTATTGTCATGGCAGGTTTTAATTTGGAACTTTTAAAGTGAATGGTATCATGGTATAAGAGCCATATTCCATTCTCTTTCTTTTCCATTTAGTTTGATTCAAGGTATTTCATAAAATTTAAGTTTCAAAATATTTTGAAGAATTTTTTGTGTTATTTTATATTTTTGCTTAGTTTGTATTTTGTTATTAGGAATTAGTGATAAGTCACACAAGAGACAAGGCACCCAATGGAGAACGCACCTGAGATGTAGAATACAAAAATAGAACAGTATTGACCCAAGTTTTTAGTTTTGTTATTCCCTAAGTCTTTAAATGTTTTATTTAAATTCTATCAAATATGTTTGAATATAAAAAAATATTTCTATTAAAGTTGTTATTTTATTTAATTTCATTCTTAATAACATTCAACATTATGAACTGACATTTTGATGTGTTGATACATAAGTACAACCTCTGTATATTTTTTTTTTATTTTAATTTAGAGTTCTAGAATTAGGGGAGAGTACACTACACAACTTTGAGTTTCCTTCTGATTTTGATGTTGGCAATGAAAAACCAAACAAGACTTCGATCATCCATGCAGAATTTCGAAGTTGTGTGGTGTACTCTCCCCTAATTATTAAACCCTAAATTAAAAAAAAATACATAGGTTGTACTTATATATCAACACATCAAAATGCCAATTCACATTGTTGATTGTTATTAAGAATTAAATTAAGTAAAATAACATATTCAATAGAAATACTTGTTTATATTTAAACATATTTTATAAAAATTAAATAAAACATTTAAAGACTTAGGGAATGACAAAACTAAAAGATTGGTTCAATACTGTTCTGTTTTCGTATTCTGCATCACAGGGGCATTCTCCATTGGATGCCCTGTCTCTTATGTGAATTGTCACTAATTCCTAATAACAAAATACAAACTAAGAAAAAGTGTAAAATAGCACAAAAAATTCTTCAAAATATTTTGAAACTTAAATTTTATGAAATACCTTGAATCAGACTAAATGGAAAAGAAAGAAAACGGAATATGACTCTCATACCATGATACGATTCACTTTAAAAGTTCCAAATTAAAACCTGCCATGACAATACCCATTGCTAGTGATCTACCATGAGTACAAAGAGTTCACTTGAATGACATAAGTAATGCATAAATAGGTAAAATTGAGACACTTCATAATAAATTCACAAGTTTTTCATATTGAGCAGGTAATTGGGTAATAAATTCAAGGTAACCACTAAAATGTTGCATTTAGCAGTATGTTTTCATCACACCGAGACAACTCATTGGGCATTTTACCTCCAAAAAAATTCATTTGCATGGAGATGAATACATTATAGGTATCCAATCCAGCGATCGAATCAATACAATTCACGTCTTCTTCAACCAGCAATTAGATCGTGGCTTCTTCAACCAACAATCAAATCACGTCTTCTACAACCTGCGCGACCCACTTCTGCTGCAACAAAAAACAAAAAATAGAACTGTTGGAGCAGAACAAACCACAACCACCGTTCGGCGGAGCAGAACGAACGTCCATTGGTCCAAAACCTTAGTGCTAGTTTTCGTCGAATGAACGTTGCTTGTTGGATCAAAAATACACCAATCACCATTCCTGCAGCAGTGTTCGTTGTTGTGCCCTTTTCTTCCTTTCGTGTACAATGAATCCCACTATGTTCTCTTCTCATCCCTTTTCTTTGTTCTCCTTTCTTCCCTTCTCTTCTTTTCTTCTTTTGCTCTGCAACAATGAAATAGAACTTGGCAACTTTTTTAGTTTTAATGTCGCACCACCGAGATGCCTACATGTAACAATAATTTTTCAATTTTGGGGATGATTGACAATATTCTCATTTGAACACCACCTCATCTGCCAACAAATATGTCAAATCAATGCCATCTTAGCCAGTAAGTGTGCCAATATGATGTAGGATATAATTGCTACAAATTTGAATAGTTTTGTATTTTCTTGCTAATTTCAAAAGGTTGGGATATATTTGTAAAAATTGGAAAAGGTTAGGATATATTTGCCTATTAACCTTAAAAATAATAATGAAAATAAACTAAAATAACTAAATGATGTAATCAAAAAAATATAAATAAGTAAATAAAAATAAAATACTTTTATGTCCCACGATCATTTAAACTACACATAAATAAAATAACTAAATAGTTTAACAAAATAATAATAATAATCAATCAAAAAAAAAGAAAAAAAATGAATTAACAAATAAATAAATAAGGGTTCGCGTCTATACGAAGGCACGTAACGTACAAAAAGAAAAAGGAAAAACCTATTTGCTCCTTCTCATTTCGCAAACAAGAAATGAAAAAGAAAAAAATATATAATACACTACCAAAAATCACCAAAGATGTGCAAAATGGAAAGAAAATATTGTATACCCCATGGTCACGTAAACCATGTATGGTTAAAACGTAGAATAATTATGCAGTGACAAAAAAGGTGGTCTCACTTTCACAGTTTGGCAGAAAACAAAAAAAAAAGGATTGCAGCTGGTCTTCACAAAGAAAGAAAAAAAAAAGGAGAAAAGAAAGAAGAGGAAGTTGTTGATGCTGCTTTTGGTGCACAAAGAAGAAGAAGACGAAGAACATGCAACAGTAGTTGTTATGTTTATGCACTAAGGAGAAGAAAATGAAGGTGAAGGGGAAGAAGATGACGCAAAATAAATAGAAACGAAGTAGCAGAGGTTGCCATTACTACGTCTTCTACGTGAAGACAAAGGAGAAGAAATGCAAAGGAAGGAAGAAAAACAAACGAAGAAGAGTGTTGTGTTCTCTACATGAAGAAGAAGCGAAGAACGAAGCAACAACTTGTTGCTACATACTGCTATGAACAAAGAAGGAGGACACACTGCTGCTATGCATCTTCTACATGAAGAAGAAGATGAAGCTTAAACAAAAAGAGGAGGAAAGGGGTTGTGATTTATGGGTTTAGATTTGTGAAGATGATGCCCTAACTTTCTAATTTCCTTGCACAGAAAAGCCCCATCAATGATGCCCTAGATCTCCAAGTTCTTGAAGGGAAAAGCTTTGAAAAAAAATATAAATAATCAGATTTGTAGATTTTCGTTTGGGGGTTTTTTGAGAAGCTTTTGAGCATACAAAGGTAAGATCTGTGAAGAACAACCCTCACAACATATTCGCGAGCTCAGATCCGTGATTCACCGAGCTGCGAGGATGTGTTCAAAGGTTTCGAAGCTCGAAATTGATGCGAACAGGTGAACCACATTTTTCTTTATTGAAGGCATGTTTTTGCATCTTTATTTGTTGAAATATGAGATATGGATGTTTGTGTTTTGCGCAAAAAAGAGGTATAACGCGAAACAAAGAGGTATAACATTCAATTTCCATACCCTTGAGTTTCAATGCTCATAATTAGTGATTTAAAATATTGAGAATGGAAAAAAAAAAACAAGATTCGCATTTTTGGGCATTTGCTCTCAAACCCTCTCACTTGAGATTCTCGTGATTGAGAGCCTCGCTTTAAACCTTGCATTTTATTTTTGATTTTTTTTTTTTGGGTTGTGTTGATGTTCAAAGCATTAGAGGAAATGATGAGATGTTCATGGCACACGAAGGTTGCGTTTTCTGAAAAATCTCGCGAGTACCTCAGTGACGCGCAATTGAAGATCTAAAGCAAGTAGGTACGACGTGAAGGCCCAAGGGAATGAAATATTAATATGGGTGTGATTATCGTACTCTCTACTATTATTTGAATTTTAAACACTGAACATGATGATTGATTATTTTGAATATGTATTTAGAAGCATGCTAAGTGTATTCTTATGTGAATGTTAATTGAAACATTTGATTGAACATTGAAATAACATACTAGTTGTTTTAAGAATTTCAGTATCCACATGCTCAAATAACATGAACTGTTTTTTTTTTTTTCCGTGCCATGTTTAGATTACATAAATATTTAGTGTAGTGATTTACATGCATCTTGAAATGTTAATTATGATGGAAAGGTAATAGGCCGCATGGCATCATCATAGGTGTCCCCACTCGAGCTGCCTACGACGATTGATTGTTCTTCGGATGGAAAGGTAATAGGCCGCATGGCATCATCATAGGTGTCCCCACTCGAGCTGCCTACGACGATTGATTGTTCTTCGGATGGAAAGGTAATAGGCCGCATGGCATTTCCTCTATCCTTAGATGTGGGTTCAAAAGGTTATAGGCCACATGGCATTGCCTCGGAGTTGTTCCTAGACTATAGAGGGACAACTAGAGCAGATGTCTTTCAGTCTTGCGTTATGACAAAATAACCAATAAAGTGTGTGATGACCCACATTTTTGACATTGGATTGACGGATCCGACATTTATGTACTCCATATATTTTCTGGAATTTTAATGAGAAAATACAAAAAAAATTTCAATTATTCTCATTTTCGAATTAATTATTGAAGAAAATAGAAATAATTCGAGAAAATGCAATTTTAAGGAGGAAACACATGAAAATATTAGGAAAATGTGTTTTCTTAAGAAAATTAATTTATAGGATTAATTTATGAATTTTTGGAGCAATTATCGGATTTTTAAAATGATAAATGTAATTTTTGAAAGAAAAATATGATTTTTGGGAGAATTATACAATTTTTGGAGGAAATAATTAAATAAATGATGAAATGGGGTATAATGTTGGTATTTTGATGGAAAATGAGGAATTAGACAGTTTTAATAAATTAGAAAAAAATGTGAAATTTTGATATATAATACAAGTATATATGTGTATGTATTGGTACAAAAAAAACAAAAAAAAATATATACAGGGGGGACCTGGGCTGACCCAGGCGCTAGGCTTGGGCCGCCCTAGGCCCCAATGGGCCGAGCGCCCAGCCCTCACGGGCGGGTGCCCGTGCGGGACTCGGGCCGCATGCCCGGGCCAGGCATGTGGGCTGGCCGGCCTATGCGCCCATGGGGGTCCAGCCCGCTTGTCTTTCCTTGATTTTGTGCATTTTTTTTTGGGTTTTTGGGGCGATTTTTGACCAAATTTTGGGGATTTTCAGCAGATATTTTTCCAGCAAAACCATGGGAGTTCATGGTTTGTAACCCATGGTTTTGCCATCACTTCACACTTCATGGCCTCCAATTTGGCCAATGAAGGCTACCAACTGAACATCCAGCATGTGATGTTAAGTGTCACCTAGATGTCACATGTCATCCACATCCTTGCCAAGCAAGCATCCTCATGCAACAAAAAGATATTTTTGAACTCAAAACACAGAATTTCCAGATTCTGTAACCAACTTTCCAAGCTCAGAACTTCTTCAATTCTCCATCAAATCCTGCAAACTATAGCTTGATTTGAAGCTTGTACCATCACCTACAAGGTCCGACAAGTAGTTTTCCCAGTTTTAGAGTTGTTTGAAGCAGAAAACATTAAGAAGAGGGCAGTCCACACTGCTTAAAACTAGAAAAACCAGAAAGTGTGTGCTGGAACCACTTTTGAAACCTTGGACCTTGGCCATTTTCAGTTCCTTTTTGAAAGTAAAATGGTTCATTCTCTTTATTTTCGTATATATTTTGATCTCCAAGAGTTAGAGAGTGAAAAATAGGGCCTTATGCATGATTTTAGGACCCTTAAAGTTAGTTTCTTACTCACTGTTGCAACTGTGTAACGGAAACAGTTGGAGCAACCTTGGGAAAGCTCATACCAGGACCAATCCAGGCTCGTCCCTCAAGTAAAACCCCTCACTTTACCTCTCATGAAGTGTATTCAAGTGTCCAAGTGGTAGAAATTGCATATTAGAATGTTTAATACGCCTTGTGAGTCTCTGGTATTCACTGTGCGACATACTGTTGCAACAGTGCCGACAAAAACAATTGAAACTAGAATAAGAGACACATTCGGAACACCTAAAGGCACCCTTCCAGGCTGGAACTAGATGCATTGTAGACTCCATAATAGAGGTCCCAGAAAGATATAAAGACTTGACCTTAAACTCTTATGGATGTGTCTTGTTAATACATGCAAATATGTTACGATTGTAGGGTGCTAGAGCAAATTCCTTGTGTTCTTTAAAATGTAGCAGAATATTGATGAAATGTTAGACATGTTTTTGATGTTTCATGCTACTGATTCAAAGTGATTGTGATTAGTGGATATGTTATGACCTGTAAACTGTAAGTGGACACAAGAAACAACCCATAGGATGGTGATTGAATGAGGGAAAAGAAACTAGAAGATTGTAGAATTCTTGAACCCAGAAATTTCCTACAATCTAGCCAAAATTTTTAGATAAAATTGACTTACCAAACCATGATAGATTGAGCTAAAATTTGGTGGAGAGACCCTTAGATATGTCTAGAAGTGGCTTACAAAATTTTAGGACATTCTGATGTGCGTAGCTAGGTCAACTAAGGCAAACAGTCACTGCCTATCACAGGGGATGCGGAATCTGTGCAGTTTCTGTTATCATGCTTAGAAACCTTAGTAAATGAGGTCCAAAAATCGTAATTTAAAATTCTGGGAAAACTTTAGGAAGTCTAGAACAATTCTGCAAGGTTTGGCACAAATCCGATGAACGGATTTCCACAGAAAAATTGAGAAAATGGTTGCGCAGATAGGTTCATAAGCTAAGGTTTGTGCCTAAGTAATAGGAATTAGGAATATTGACCCTTTTGGCCCAATTGACCCCATAAGGACTAGAATTGACCCTGTATGACTCTGTTGACCAGCTAGGTCAGCAAATGATAAGTTGATTAGAGTTGACCAAAATTGACCGAAGTCAATCAAATGGACTTAGTTTCTAAGGCAAGGGAACGAAAGTATGTGAATATTCTTGACTAGGTCAAGTATTTGATTTACCAAAGATATAAAATTAGAGTGAGCCAAGTCTCATATTAATGATAAAAAGTTGCATCAATTTCACAAGACCTAGTGCTAGCGGGACGCAACCGATCGCGAGAGGAACACCAGTAGCAGAGCATCCCAGTGAGTAGTGTTTTCTAACTCATTTCTTAGAGCCTGTTATTCTGTGCATAGTGAAAATGATGTTATATATTGTGATGAACTTGCATCCTTTGAATGAGTTTTAAATGAAAAGTGCACCGAATGTCGAGGTCCGGGAGCAGGTTAGGGTATTGGATGCGGTAGAGCAATTAGGGCAAGTTGTGACCCTGATAGTAACCACCTAGCACAGAATGCCTGCTGAGGGGTTTTGTGGGCCTACGATGATGGCAACGGCAATAAGTCCTAATTGGGTTGTCACGATATGCCTAACTGTCCGCAACTCGCTCGTTTATTAATTGGGCTCCCTAGAGCATCGAGTGACCACCTAGCACAAAGTGCCCTGAGGGGGGTTCTGTGGGCCTAGATTAGGGTAGTCACCTATACACCTAACCGCCAGGTTTCTCCCACTCGAGTGGATTTATATGTTTTCAGCATTATTTAAATATTTTGAATGAAGGTGCACGACTGCATTATGAATTTAAATGGTGTTTACTATTGCATTCACTTGCATAATGCTACTGCTCATGCATTCATGCACCTGTTTTTAATTGTGGAATACTTGTTTTAAGTTTGAATTAGACTACATTACTCACTGAGCCGTTGTGGACAATTAGGCTCACTACTCTAACTTTTTAGGTTCTTCAGCAGCAGATAGGGGCAAGGGAGTGGTCATCGCCTAGAGCCGCATTCCCTTACTCTTTTGGTAGGACTTCTCTGTCTTTCATTTGTTGTTATCGTCTTTTAAGGGTTAGGACCTATGTATAAGTGTGAGGACAGCCTGTATATAATGAACACTCTCTTCCGTTGCTACACATATTCTAATGACCCATTTTGGAAATATGAAGTTCTTATTGGTGTTCATATGTTAAATCTCTTCTGCATTCCTTATGATTACTCTAATAGTGTGTGGTGCAGCGTTGTATGTTGAGGCTTAACAGTGTCTTGGCAAACTCGGCTTGCGGGCGGGTTTGTTGGAACACTGTGCCGGTCAGTTCGCCCTTCATCCTAGGGAAGGGGTCCCTACAAAGTGTTTGAAATACGCTAATATAATGAAAGTGTTTGTATATTTTATATTTTGGTCTGATTAATGCTAGAGATATTTAGGGATGATCCACTGGGCTTTCGAGCTCACCCCATTTTCTTTTTCAGGTGAGATTTGATGTAGTGCAAGTTGACCATCTTCGGACGACTCTGATTACTTAGTTAAAACCTCATTGGGGGAGGTTGTTACTGGTTTTGGGTTACATGCTTTTATCATTTGTATTTAATTTTCAAACTAGGCATGTATTTTTTTCCTTTTGGACTGAGCTATTTACTTGTAATTAAATTATTTTGGTTTATTTTAGAAAAATTTTAACTATTTAAATTTTGGGCATTTAGGCCATGTCTTATCATTCTTTTAGAACTCTTGCATGAAAAATTATATTTCAAACTTTGATGAATCACATATTCATTTGAAATGATGTTTCAATTATCAAATCACTATTTGACTTATTTTCACATAACACTATTTGGCATGTCTAAGATACCAAATTTTTAATATTTGAGAAAAAGTTTTTGAAAGAATGAAAGAGATAGAGATAAAGAAATAGTTTTAAGTAGTGCTCCGGTTCTCGGCAGACAACAATATGCACGTACGGCTTCTCTCGCTAGATGGGCGCGCATCTCTGCACAAGGCCCACGATGTTTTGTGGCTTCTCCGAGTCCGAAGACCAAAGTGTTACACAAGTATTGTCTAAATACTCATTGCATCAAGTCTGTGAACATTGTTGGTTAAAAATTATAACACTAAATGGCATCATAAGTAAAACATAGTGCCCAAAGAAAGTTCTAAAACTTGTCTTTGGCACATCCTCCTCTCTAACTTTCAATTGGTGGTAGTTGGAAAACCAATCTTTGGAAAAAAAAAACTTTGGCATCGTTTAACTAATCAAATAAATCATCAATTCAAAAGAGGAATACTTGTTCATTATAGTCACCCTCCTTTTTTCTCTTCTTTCTCAAGTAAGGAAAGATCAATAGCATCGGGTAGAAGGGGGGACGAAAAACATTTGGTCACATTTCTCAAAATCCTTCATTTTATCCAAGATCACAAGTGGTTCAACTACCTATAATCAACACACAATCTCAAGCTCTCATCCTTATTTCTTACAAATAGCGTTAGGACTCCTCATAGTGGGACACTGGGTGCTATGAAGCCCTTCTTTAGCAAATTCTCAAGTTGGACCTTACACTCTTAAAATTCTCAAGTTGGACTTTATGATAAAGTCGACCTCTCATTAATACCTCAAGGAACTCACATACAACATGGACGTCCTCTAGCTTAAGTGCAATAAGCTTCTCATTTATGGCAATTGTGCTAGCCAAAGTATCTTCAGAGCCACTACAAGGAGGTTCCTTAGAGTCATGGTGAACCATAGGGGAATAGAGGCCAACCTCAACAAAATATAATTAATCTTTGACATGAAGGTGCCTAGAAAGTTAAGGGAAGTGCAAAGGTTGACAGGATGCATAGCAATAATGAAATAGTTCATTTTTTAATTAATGAACAAATGTTTGCCCTTCTTTAAGTTGATGGAAAAGAAGTTCATCCAATGGAAAGATAAATGTGAGAAGGCTTTTCAGGAGTTGAAGGCTTATCATAGTTTGCCCCATCGTAAGACAACCAAGATGAAGTGAATTGGGTATAGCAAATGTGTATTGCTTTTTAAACAATATTAAACAATTACTAAACAATAATAATGTGACAAATAAAAATCTAGGAAATTAAATGTGAGAAAGTATGCAAGTAGACAAGGCACAATAATATGTAGTGGTTCAATTCCCACGAGTCTACTCCTTAACTTATCCTCCCTAGTTAAGCTCTCTAACTTAGATTTTATTACTAGCTAATCCTTTTAAAGAGGAATAAGGATCTAACCTATCACAACCCAAGACTTCACATTGAGACTTAGTAAAATCTTAACACAAACTGCTAGGTCACCTATTACGATCAAAAGACTCATATGGAACTTAATTTATCAAGCTAAAATAGCCCCTATAGTTGATCAAATTTAAATCCCCTTAGTAATATTTCGCTTAATTTTCCAACAAGCCAACCCTAGTTAACGTCCAACATGATGAGAATATGAAGCACGAGTATGCAAATGTTGAGATGTTAATAAAATTAAGATCTCAATTTTCAAATATGATTTAATGCCTAAAACTTGATTTTGAAATAGTTGTTTGATTTGAAGTGCAGTCGTGCAAATTCGACCCAATTAATATGAGAGTATACAATGCATGAAAATCAATTAGAAAAATCTTAACCAGCTCAATTAGATATAAGGTTGACAAAAAGACTCTATATGATTCATACAAGCAAATCTAAAATTGAAATTGATGTTTGAAATTACACCACAAGTCTTGAGCAAGAGTTGTTCGATTTGTTATGACTTGCTTTGATAAAAGAAAACCACAAAAAATTCTATACAAACTCAGAATACAGTTACTTTGGAAGCCCCAACATCTCAAAAGATTTCTTAATCAAAATAGAAAAAACACACTGGCAGTTAATTGCTTGAGAATTAACAAATTTCAATGACAAGAGAGTAGAGATCTTGATCACATTTTCTAGGGTTTTTCAAATGATTGAAACACCAATTTAGACTCGTTTTTAAATGTTCCAAACCAATCTCATGCAATGTGTGGTTAAGATTAAGCGAAAATTCAAATTAAAAGTATAGGATTTAAAACTCAAAAATTGCTCCTCAACTTCATGGTGCATTCAGATGCCTTATGTAGCTTGCTTTAGCCTTCTGCAACATGCTACAAACCATTATCTAAAATATAGCACAGTTCAAATAGCTTGTATAGTGTTGTGTGCTCCAGTATACAAAAACGTCGAAAATTCAATTTTCACTGTCTACAATGACGTCAAAGATGTATTGTTCAAAGCCCAATATGATAAAACCAATAAAAATAATTTTTAATTTAAACATGACTTTAAAAATCTAAGGAAACATGAAATCCTATGATGAAAACATGAAATCCAATGAGAGATATGATGCAGCATGAAAAAGTATGGTATAACTTGATATGTAAATGCAATTAGTTTTGTGGATAGTGTGCCCAGATGCCTTACAAAATGAGTTAGACTGGACATGAACATTGGACTGTACATGGTACAAATCTTCATGTTTGTCTTGGTCCAAACTAACTTTTGACTCGCTTTCAATCCCTTTAAATCTATGATCCAATACGTCTCTCTAAAACAATCATAAACCATATCAATAATATAACAATGTTTAATTCGTTTAGAATCACCAGAACACCTAGGGTCATTTGCACTCATCTTGAACTCTCTATGAGGCCAACAATGTCTCTCTTTTTTCATGATTAAAAACTAAAAACTTAAATCGAGGCAAAAAAAAAAAAAAAAGTGTCTAGCAAATGAGCTTAAGTACTATGCTTGCATCGGACAACAACAGAGATTGTTATTAGGAAAATGTCATTCTTATTGGCATTTGATGTTGAGGTTGTCATCCTTATTGAGGTAGGAATTCAATACTTGTACTTCTTACTCCAATGAAGAACACAATTTTGAATAACTCAAAGTGAGGCTAGATTTACTATAGAAAAAGATAGAGGAGTCCCAAATTCAGTTGATAGTATGCTTCGCTAAAACTATGAAGGCCCTTATTGGGTCATAAATGCACCAAGGCATGGAGGGCGAGAGCTAAAAAATCTAAATGGGAGGAAGATTAAAAAATTGTGGGATGTCGAGCATCTCAAGCTCTACTATCAATTAAAATATTTGAGTTCATCTAATGAAATGACATTGGATGAAATTATGTCAAAGTCTAGATATGGCCTTCCTTTGTGTTCTCAATAAAAAATCTTTGAGGGTCTTAATAAAAGTCAAGGCAAAAAATAAAATAAAATAAAATAACTACTAGCTTAGGATCAAGTGTCTCGGGAAGAAGGCTAAGTGCTTATAGTACTTTAGGGTTAGAGTAGTACGCCAGCTCATACTTTTGTTGGAAAGAAAGCTAAGTGCCCATAACACCCTAAGTTCAAACATTCTACTTCAATCACCGTTGAAAAGAAGGATAAGTGCCTAAAGTACCCCTAGGGTTTGAGCTAGTGCGTTTGCTTTGATTATCATAAGGAAAAAGGCTTCATGCCTAGAATTCCTTAAAGTCCGAGTAGATATATCTACTTGTGTTCCCTCAAGCCTCTATTAGGTTAAAACCCTATTTTTTCAAACCTATACCTCTAATCAAATTGGACATCCTTTTATCTTGTTCATATTCTAGTCAAAACCACTACTAATAGGCCTATCCTTTATCTATCAAATGAGAACATGGAAAGTTTAAGCAAGACCAAAGCAACCCATCTTGATTAAGATGGTGCAACAAATTGATCAGACAAATTTTTCACTCAAATTTTGTATCTCTAATACACAAGCCCAGCTAAGGTCTAGCAAACGAAATCCATTGCATGTGTTCACGTAATCAAGCAACAAAATAGGAAAGGACAATAAAATAAGAAAAAAAAAATAAGGGTCCAAGTCCATTACATGTGTTTGACTAGGGTTGAGCAAGCAAGACAATAAATCAAAAAAAAAAAAAAAAAAAGAAGTCCACCAACCAAAAGAGACAACAATAAATAAACAAAAGGAGCATTTCAGTTACACGTTTGAAAAGAAAGTTTGCACAAAAAGGGTTTACATCTTCCATGAGGAAATACAAAGGGACAAAAAGGAAAGAAAAATCCATAACGATTTTTTTATGAAGAAAAGGATATGATCATTGCTCGTCTTCTACCTTGAGACTAAGCATGATAATATTGATGCCAACCTTCTTAGGCTCACCCTTCTACTCATCCCGCCCTTTGCCTGGCATCAACTCCTTAGTTCAACCTATCTATAAATTAACAATAGTCTTAATGTCCATCACCAAAGGAACCACATCCTCTCTTGCTTCTTTTTCCTCGTCCAACTTGTTCATGTACTTGTCGAAAACCTCCACGTTGACTTTGCCTTGAAAGAACCTCCAAAAATCAAATTGTATGTGATACTGGTCAAGCTCATACTTATCGACCTTTATTTAGGTCATCTAAAAAGAAGCTTTCAAATCTTTCATAAAATAAATGGAGGCAATGTTGACCTTGATCTTTAAAAAGGTAACGGTGTCCTTTTTCCTTTTCAACATAGCTAGTCGCTACTAAGTCGAACTCCAACTTATTTACCTCCTTCAATTTTTCGTTCTACTCATACAGCTACAATTTTTCAACCTAATCAAAGGCGTTTATCTCATTGAACTTCTAGAAAACCACAAGAAGTTGGATGTAGATTGCAAGAGCAACCCCATGCAAAACTCACAACAATGTTAGAAATAAGACAGAGTAAAAAGAAAATAATTTGGAGCAAGTGCCTTACCTATAAAGCTTTGACAAAGATGGTGTAATTGTTGTCAAGGCCATGATCCTATAGCTCGATTGTTCGCCTTTTTTCTAGAATATTGATCTAGTATCCTCAAAAGTTGGAATTTTAACCCCTAACTTGGGTAGTTATGATACTTAGATCTTGAAGCTTTTTCTTGGGTCATGGGCTAATAGGAAAATTAATAGCTCAACCATTTGCATTACGTCGGCATCTGCACCAACATCAAAGTTAACCCAACCTAATGTAATTGGGAGTGAAGGGGGGGGGTGCAAAATGGTCGGTGCTAGTGGTTATCTTTTTGTTATTGGAAAGTGGCTCAACTTGGAACTAAGCTGCATTAGAAAATACCATGGGTAGCCATGAATTTCTCCATACTGAAACCATGCATGCTGGTCCTCTTACATGAGACATGACTTTTCCTTTCTTGTCCTTCTCCTCTAAGGGCAACCTATAGAATTCAAATGACAATTTATGAGCTCAACTCATATATGAATAACAACTAATAAGGAAACAAATGACCAAGGATAAAGTTGAAACTTACAAGTAAAAAGGATAGGTCACCAATTAGCCTAGCGCCAAAAAACTAAATTGGAGTCAAGATGACCCTCCAATCTTCTAATGAGAACAAAATCTCATATATATCAATAATCTTTGATAAATCAAGGTTCTTTTCCCTTCTTTTAGCTGGTTTGCCCTTGTAAACTACAACATAAGGAAAGCAAGTTCAAGAAAATAAAATTTAAGGAGAGCACAAAAATAAAAGGAGAGCCCTTGTAAACTACAACCTAGGCATTTAGACTTGGGTTGGGAATCTAACCTCATGCTCTTGATCTACTCTGCCCAATCTCCAAAGACGAAAAATCAAGTTTCTTTCTAGCCCTTCTTTGTTGTTGGATTCTTGGTGATTAGGGCCCTTTCTTTTTAAGTGCCTCCACTTACCCGTGAAGTACAATGCTATAAAATTGGGGTGGAGTTTGGTATTATAGGCCAGTGCAAACTCTTTGATAGCGAACTCTAATAATTTTCTATTTGACCATAAAAAGACACACCCAAGAATGGAATGCAATGCGTTGTGGCTGAGGTGCCCAAATGAGACATTGGTCTTGAGCAAGATTCCATAAACAACTTTGGGAAAGGAAAAGTTTGACTAGCACTTAAACAAGCAAGTATAGAAGGCTAGTTTACAGTTTACCTTGTTTGGGGCTGCTCGACCTCTCCTCTCTTCCTTGTACTCTCATCTTGACCAACGATGGGATACCAAGCAAATTGCATTTGTAGGCCAAATTATCTTTAGTCATAGTAGAGCAATATAACTCAATGTTAAATTCTACATCTCACAACTCTCCAAAAATCCCCCTCAAATGATCTATTTGAGGAGCTACCAAATGAGTTGGACCCTAACTCTTTGTATGACGAGTAAGGGAACTTGTCCACTCAAATGGGTCGTCAGTTTTGCTTACACATGGGTTTAACCCAAGGTCATTGAATGACCAACCAGATGTACTTAGCACATCAATATGACATGTTACATCTAGAAAACAACCTTAACCAATGAGTCAAGGTAATAGTCTCACTAGGAATCTCCTCAATGTTCTATAGGCACTCAAAGTCTTCCTCCTTTCTATTACTACTACTTATTTGAGAAGAGTTGGGACTCAACTTAACAACCACTACATCATTCTATAACAACTTCATGGCATTAAATCATTTCATAGAAGACCATGCCAAGACTTCATTGATGAAAAACTACAAAACCCCCATGATTCACAAAATAAATAAAAAGAATGTATACCTAGCTCAAAGAAGATTAGATTAGAAAATTTTTGAACCAGAATCATTTTGACCAAGTGCAAGCATGAGTTGGGAAATACGAGAAAGTTGGAAACATTCCCTAATTCTTAGAGGGACCACTATTTATAGGACAACCCCTTCTAAGTGGATTGTTAGATTTTGGGCTTGAATTCTAAGGCATTTTTCAATAGGGTAAATCAGGTTGGACAAACTAACATCACATTTCGTGTGACAATCATCTCAAGTTTTGCATCTCAAGAAAAAGACTACAACATGTATGTGAGCAAATGAAATGACATGGCACTATAACTAAATATCATGTGCTACAAGCATCTGTAAACTTCCATTGCCTAAATTTCATCCATTGATGACACTTGCATCGAAGATGATTGAAGAAGACCTTAGCCCTCTTGAAAAGATGAAGAACTTAAGGTGTACATCTTTGATTGTCAACTCAACCCTCGTAAAAGTTGGTGTAGACCAAGCTAAGCTAGAACTACAAATAGGTCTTTTGCAAACATAAGTAGGAAATTTACTTAAACACATAAGGGATTTCAAGCCATAAGGAAGGACATCGACTTGATTTAGATCATGTATATCTATGACCTAGCTCATAGTGGTATAAAATTTGTTTCACAGTTTTACCTTAAATGGATGCACAATGAACCATGTTCAAATGCTAGCTCAACACGGTAACTACTCAACTTAGTGTTGAGTAAATGAGGAAGAGCTCAAGTTGACTAAACTCCATAAGGAGCTCAACCTTCCCAATAGTTTAACTTGGCTACAAGTAATACTAACAACATGATCTATCTAATGAGATGTTAACCAACTTAATCGTGATATGTATCAATAAATAGACATGAGGAAACATATTTTCTAAAATAGACTGTAATATCTCAAGTATCCTTCAAAAAATTAAAATAAAAAATAACCATGCGACTACCACGATAACCAAAAATCATACCGTGGTAGTGAGTCGCGAATCATGAAAAAAAAGTTCTCGCGCTAGGACAAAAATAGTAGGTCAGGTTATTGTGGTATTGCGATTGGATTTTCGGACCCAACTAGTACCGTGATACTGAGTCGAGATATCGCAGTATTGCAATTAGAAAACTCAAAACTTTGGACGCAAACATGATACCACAGTCTTGAAACGTGATATCACAGTCTTGAAATGTGATATTGTAATTAAAAATAGTTTCAATACTATGGTATTCTAGGGCGCTAGGTATTTATATATTATAAGCCCAGAAAACCCTAAACGTATCATCTTGCATTGCAACTAACCCTAGCCACACTTTGTTTTCCCTTCTTCCCCATGTTTGTTTTGCATCGGATTCACCAAGTCCCATCCCTCTTCTGTTGATAAGAAGAAAGCTACGGAAACAGTGAGGAACTTTGAATATATACGCCATTACGAACGATTACATAGGTAAGACATTAGTTGTATATGTAAAACTATGTTACAGATCGTTATCTTCACAATGTTTGAGGTTTCACACACTCCATTTCTAATAGACTCTAAATGTGTTTACAACATTTCGTTGTGACGAACATGAAAGAAATAGGATAGGAATGAGCTACTGTAAGGTATAACATTCCACTACCCTGAATACATGTCGTAGATCTGTAACAGGATACAATGAGAATCTCATGAATGGGAGAAATGAGGAATGCACCACAAAGTGCAATTTCTGAGAGACCTTATGATTATTGTGGTACTGAACACAGTAGCACCTGCATACGCAAAAAACAACCTCGCATTACTGCGATAACGTGATGACCATTTTGTTTCAGGCCTTTTGTGCATGAAATATCAACCACCCTAGTACCGTTCTTATACCATGGAAATAAGGGACTACCGAACATGGTGTAATAATTATTTTATACTCTCCTGCACATGACACACCTATTTGCCCTGAAAACCATTAGATTAGGAGTTTGAAAGGTAGAAATATAATCATATTGAAAAGTGGTTTATAATCCTTAAAGGCTAAGGACTCCAGGGGATTTGGGCATAGAAACAAAGAGTAAAGGGAATGGAACAAAGAATCATGTGGAAATGACTGCACCTACTCTTTAATATTATTTTCGTTTCGAATATAAAGTGTCAGTTCGATTGCATACTAACTAGTTTATATTTATTATATATATATATATATATTGCATGGGTTAGATAGGAATTAGAACATATTTCTATATAATTAGGTGATGATCAATTATATTAGTATTGCATTTTATTTACTATTTTAGAGAATTTCAATATGGATTTTATATGTTTATATGTGTGATATAATGTTCAAAAAAGGTTTCTAGTGGTTTATGCAGATACAGGTTAAATAGGTGTAGAAACGCGGATAAACACTAAGGAAAACAAAGGTAGAAGATGGTCAAAACCTATGAATCTTTGCATGTGAAACAAGCCCAAGTGTAGAATAAGCCTACTCAACCATCAAAAGCCCAAAGCAGTCAATCCTAGTCAAGCCCTATTCACAGCTATACAAAACAAGATGCAAAAATGCGCAGATTTCATTACAAGACGTCAAGACTGCGGTTTTCCCTAATAGGACCACAGTCCTGCAACTATGTGGGGATAAAAAAAATGCAAGACTATTTTTTTTTTTTGCTTTGGAGGACTGCGGTCCTATAGTGAAATTGGCATCAAAGCATATGGAAAGTTTAGATTTTTGGGACAATCACGTGATCGCAGTCTTGCTATGAGGGTTATTAAATTAATGTTTCGTGTTAGAGTCTAACTAGGGTTTTACAGGTAATTTTAGAGAAAAACTATATATATGCTATCCTATTCATTTTCTTTCAATTATTATGCAGTTGCTACTAGTTTTTCTAACGGCCAGAGGTGGAGAGCATTGAGCAAAGACGAACAAGAACACGAAGAATAAGATCAAAGTCTAGTATGATCTTTACTTTATTTAATTCTTTGTTTGGCACTCTTTATAATATGTCCAGCTAAGTGTTTCAATTTCTAGGATGTGATTTCAATTGTAGAAACCTTTGACTTTGATTTTCAAATTAATCTATTCTAATGTTTTGTTTTCTATTTTGTGTGATCAATGTTTTTTATCTACTGGCCATAAATAGATTGATCTCAGATTGTTAAACTAACTTAAGAGAGGTTTAACAATTGAATAATCAGAATATAGACCTAGAACAATCAATTGACCGCGAGGTTGTTCATTCTTTAGGAGGTTGCACATGAATTAGGATCTAAAATGCATTAGTTTATTGACTGTACACTTCGGGAGGGAGTATTAGGCAATTTGTTTAATAGGTATTCAGGCGCCTCGGGAGAGGTTTCTAGTAAAAGTGTTATAACCTATAAAATTAAGAGTTAGATTAATTAACATAAAAATTGAGGGGGAATATAGGAGATTTCACAATCCTAGATACTTAATTCATATAGTTTTCAATCCAACAATCGCTTGTTTTTAATTTGCTTTTGATTTCCTTAAGTTTTCAATATTCAACTTGATTTTAAGCCTTAATAAAATTGATATTGAAATTAAATTGGGATTTAAGATTAATAATCATAAACCATTCCTTGAGGATAATATCCGGTTATTTATCGTGTATTAGTATTGTGATCCTATGCAATTGTAGTGATATCAACAAGCTTTTGGCATTATTGCCAGGGAACGGTATTAGTAATCTTGAAACTAATTGAAAATAGTTTGTTTCTAATTAAGGCATTATTTATTTATTTATTTATTTCTTATTTTATTTTATTTTTTGTTTAATTGAATAAACTTGATCTTTTTGACTTGTTTGTGATGTTTGGGTTTTGAATGAACATAAATTCTCTTGGGTTGACTGATCCAAATCTGTTTAAGACCATCAGGCAAATTTAGTTGGAATCTGGAGGTCATATATTTGATACGGCTGAGCGGAATATCAGTTGTTAGGAATGATGGTGAGGCACCATTACGGGATTTCTTTAAACCCTTATTGAATAACAATTACTCTAAATTTTCCAAAACTCTCATCAATGTTAATAACTTTGAGTTGAAGCCCTCTCTGATTACTATGGTGCAACAACAACAGTTTGGGAGCTTAGCTACTGAGGATCCTATGGCACATCTGAACTCTTTTATGGAAATATTTGACATGGTCAAGATGAATGGTGTGACTGAGGATCAGTTGAGGTTGAGGCTTTTTGCTTTCTCTTTGAGGGATAAAGCACAGACATAGCTACAAACTCTCTTACCAGGTAGCATCACCACCTAGGAAGACATGGGACAAAAATTTCTACAGAAATACTTTACTCCTGCAAAGGTTCATCAACTGAGGGGTGAGATTAGCTCGTTCAAGTAGTCAGATTTTGAGTCTCTCTGTTAAGCCAGGGAGAGGTTCAAAGATTTATTAAGAAGATGTCCTCAACATGGCTATTTCTCATAGCTTCAAAGTAAGATGTTCTATAGCAGACTGACACCACCTACTAGAGCTTTGGTGGATTCAACAGCAGGAAGCTCTTTGATGGGAAATGTAATATCCCACATCGGTCCGACTCTAGGGGGATTCTTAGGTGAAATGTGCATTCGAGGGTGTCTCATTATGCTGAGCGCTTTTGGGAGACTCAGATTCGAGTCTTGCCAACAACAAAATCCTACACCCAATTAGTGGTGGCTAAGATGGGGACAATATCATCACAATGGGCCCAGGTTGTTACAAATGGTGTCAAAGTCGCTCTGTGTGTACCAAAGGTGTGAATCTCGAGGATGAGATTGCTCCCAAGGTGGGTGGATTGTAATATCCCACATCGGTCCAACTCCAGGAGGATTTCCAGGCTAAATGTGCATTTGAGGGTGTCTCATTGTGCCAAGCGTTTTTGGGAGACTTAGGTTCGAGTTTTGTCAAAAATAAAACCCTACACCCAGTTAATGTTGGCTAAGATGGGGACAATATCGTCATGGTGGATCCGAGTTGTTACAGGAAAGTCTACTTCTGAGGCTACTCAACTTATAGAAGATATGGCAGCTAATGCTTATGGTCATGGTTTAGAGAAAGGATCTATAAAAGGGTTGGATTACACCAAGTAGATGAGATCACAACTCTACGAGCTCAGATTGCTTTTAGGACCCATCAAATGAATTCTTTAATAGAAAAGCTTGGCACTAGCCAAATTTAGCAACCACAATAGAATCAATCTATTTTGGCTATAGTTGAAGATCATAAAGTTGCTTACCTTGAAGATGCATCTATAGAGCAGTTGAATGCTTTGAATAGGTTCAATAATTACCAAGGTTAGCCTCAAGGGTATAATGTGCCTAAATATTATTATTTGGGGATTCGCAACCATGAGAATTCCTCTTATGCAAGCAAAAGAAATGTTCAACAAGCCCAACCAAGTTACGCCCATGAGTAAGGCCTATATGATAAGAAGCCATCTATGGATGATAAGTTGGATAAGATTCTAAATATGCAAGCACGCTTCTTTAAAGATTTGACAGGTAGAGTGGATAAAAATGACAACAAAGCTTCAGGATTAGAGGTTCAGATGGGGAATGTGAATGCTACAATAAAGAACCTTAAGACTCAGATGAGACAGATAGTCCAAGCATATTTAAGTAGTGCAATTCATTCCCTAGTAACACTCTAGTAAACCCAAAGGAAAGCTGCAAGGCAGTCACAACTAAAAGTGGGAAAGAAGTACAAAGTCCATCCTATCCATCAAGCCCTATTGTTATAAATAAAGAAATTGAAAGTTTTAAGGTGACAACCAGTTGAGGTAGAGCAGAGTGAACCCAAACAGAAAGGAAAGATGAGATGTATGGGCAAAACAATTCAA
Organism: Tinospora cordifolia; assembly: GCA_030144865.1. Taxonomy (NCBI): domain Eukaryota; kingdom Viridiplantae; phylum Streptophyta; class Magnoliopsida; order Ranunculales; family Menispermaceae; genus Tinospora; species Tinospora cordifolia. The sequence continues at coordinate 6,486 of JAJIYU010000271.1, read as the reverse complement.
GGCAGCAAATACCTTGAACCTCCAGCACCACCATTTCCTCATAGGTTTCAGAAAAAGAAAATGGATGAATAGTCTGCTAAGTTCTTGGAGATGTTCAAGAAAATTCATATAAACATCTCTTTTGTAGAGGCACTACAGTAGATTCCTAACTATGCCAAGTTCATGAAGGAAATGATGCCAAGGAAGCAAAAACTAAAAGACTTTGAAATAGTGAAGCTAACTCAAAAATGCAATGCTATCCTGCAAAAAAAGCTTCCGTAAAAATTGAAAGATCCATGGAGCTTCACTCTTCCATGCAACATTGGTTCAAAAACCTTTGAAAAAGCACTTGTGACTTGGGGGCAAGCATTAATCTCATGCTTATGATAGTATGCAAAAGACAGGGAATGTCTGAAATCAAGCCTACTACTATCTTTCTCCAACTTGTTGACATATTTTTCACTTATCCACAGGGTATTATAGAAAATGTTGTAGTAAAGGTGAATAAGTTTATCTTTTTGGTGGACTTCATTGTTCTGGATATGGAAGTAGATGGTGAGATTCCACTGATTCTTGGGAGGTCAAGATAAAGTGGTTTTCAATCTCTATAAGGTTATGCAATTCCCCAATGATCTACATGGAATGCAAGAGAATAGCGGTGATAAATTCTTGCATTGTTGAAAGGGTAGATGAATTAAGCTCTCAAGATGATTTGGTTATGTGCATTTATCGCTCTATTTCCCCTTCGAAACCCGTGACTAAAACTGAAAGAGTAAATTTTCTAGCCTTGGAAGCCACCTCACCTAAACCTAATAGCACACATACTCCCTTACCTGACCCCACCCAATCTAAAAATCTCCAAGATGTTTCTAAAGCCATTGACTTGAAGCCCCTTCCTGATCATCTATAATATGTCTATTTGGGTGGAACACTGACCTTAGGAGTCTTTATTTCTTCTTCCCTAACCTCTATTCAAGAAGAAAAACTATTAAGAGTGCTTCGGGAGCATAAGTTCGCTATTGGATGGATAATTGAAGATATATATGGTATTAGTCCAGCTATCTGGATGCACAAGATCTTAACGAAAGAATCTCAGAAACCTACAATAGAGCATCAACGGAGATTAAATCCTATAATGAAGGAGGTGGTAAAGAAAGAGGTGATGAAGTAACTTAAAACAGGGATTATTTATGTTATTTTAGATTCATAGTGAGTCAGTCCTATTCATTTGGTGCCTAAGAAGGGAGGAATCACTATTTTACCAATAAAAAAATGTGAGTCTATTGCTTCCAGAACTATTACAGGGTGGCATGTTTGCAATGATTATAGGAAATTGACTAAGGCCACCAGAAAAGATCACTTTCCTCTACCATTCATGGATCAGATGTTAGATTGGATTGCAGGACACGACTTCCATTGCTTCTTAGATGGATTGACTAAGGCCACTAGAAAAGATTACTTTCCTCTACCATTCATGGATCAGATGTTAGACCAACTGCAAGACATGACCTCCACTACTTCTTAGATAGATACTTAGGGTACAATTAAATTGTTATTGCTCCAGAAGATTAAGAAAAGACTACTTTTACTTGTCCATATGGTACTTATCCTTTTCACAGGATGTCTTTCTATCTATGCAATGCACCAGATTCTTTTCAGAGATGCATGATGGCCATTTTTGTGGATATGATAGAAGATATTATGAAAGTATTCATAGATGACTTCTTTGTGTTCTTTGCTACATTCGATGGTTGCCTCTTCAATCTAGAAAGATTTTATCCCGTTGTGAAGAGAATAACTTGGTTCTTAATTGGGAGAAATGCCACTTCATGGTGCGAGAGGGCATTATGCTAGGACATAAAGTTTCTATGGGAGGACTAGAGGTGGACCATGCAAAGATTGAAGTGATTAAGAATTTGAAACCACTTACATTTGTTCGAGAAGTTCTCAATTTCTCGGGACATATAGGATTTTATCACAGTTTTGTTAAGAATTTCTCTCAAATTACTCGTCCTCTATGCAATCTACTTAAAGAAGAAGCTAAGTTCAACTTTAATCATGAGTACCTGGAGGTATTTACTACACTAGAAAATGTACTCATATCTGTTCCTATCATGTCTACTCTAGTTTGGGGGGAGCCTTTTGAAATGATGTGTGATGCTAATAACTATGTGTTGATGCTACGTTGGGACAGAGACGTGAAAAGATGTTTAGAGTTATCTATTATGCAAGCAAAACACTAGATGATGCACAAAAGAACTACACTATTACTGAAAAAGAGTTGCTAGCTATTGTCTTTGCTTGTGAGAAGCTCAAATCTTATATTGTGGGTTCCCATGTCGCGGTGTTCACGGATCACACTGCAATTCATCATCTATTTACTAAGAAGGATGTGAAACCTCTTCTTATCAGATGGATCCTTCTCCTTCAAGGATTTGATATTGAAATAATAGATAAAAAGGGTACAAAGAATGTCGTAGCTGATCATCTATCTCGTGTCCCTAGAGACAATGTTGATGATCCCTAGTGTGTTGTTGAATTGTTCCCTAATGAATAGCTTATGACTATTCTAAATCATCCACCATGATATGTAGATTTTGCTAATTACAGAGCTACAGGCAAAGCCCCTCCGAATCTATTAAGTGTTCAGTTTAAGCACTTCACTCATGAAGCCAAGTTCTATTTATGGGATGATCCTTATCTCTATCATCGATGTGTTGATAAAGTCATTCGTCGTTGCATTCCTAAAGAGGAGATTCAGAAAGTTCTTCATGATTGTCATTCCTATCCTTACAGTAGCAATTACAATCACTATAGGACTACCTAGCATGTTCTTGAGAGTGTGTTTTATTGGACCACCATGCTTAAACATGCTTATCAATTTGTCAAGACATGTGAAGCATGCCAAAAACAAGGTAATGTCTCAAAGAAAAATGAGATTCCTCTGAATGCCTTTGTAGAGGTTGAATTATTTGACATATGGGGCATTGATTTCATGAGACCTTTCCCACCATCTGATGGGAAGCAATATATATTATTAGTTGTTGATTATGTCTCTAAATGGGTGGAAGCGGTGGCTACAATGAAGAATAATGTTTGAGTACTTCTCAAATTCTTGGCTCAAAACATCTTCTTGAGATTTGGCACACCCAAAACTATTGTGAGTGATGAAGGCACGCACATTTGTAACTGTTTATTTAATAATCTTCTCACTAAATATGGTGTACGACACAAGGTAGCTTTGCTTTATCATCCTCAAACTAATGGGCAAGTTGAGGTTTCAAACCAAGAAATTAAAGCTATCCTTTAGAAGACAGTGGGCACAAATTGCAAGGATTGGGCTCTTAAACTTCATGATGCCTCATGGGCCTACAAGACAACTTTCAAGACTCCTATTGACATGTCCCCTTATTAGCTAGTGTATGAAAAAATCATGTCATCTACCATGTGAGCTGAAGCACTGTGCTTATTGGGTAGTCAAAAAGCTTAACTTGGATGCAAAAGCTTGCGGTGAGAATAAACTACTTTAGCTTACGAAGCTTGAAGAATTTTGAAGAGAAGCCTTTGAAAATAACTGCATTTATAAAAAAGGAACCAAAAAATGGCATGACAAGCTTATTAAAAAGAAAGAATTCAAACCAGGCCAGCAAGTCCTTCTATTCAACTCTCACTTGCGATTATTTCCCAGGAAGCTCAAGTCACATTGGTCAGGCCCATTTCTTGTGACACAGGTCTTTCCATATGAAGCTGTTGAATTACAAAGATTAGTGGATGGGCATCATTTCAGAACTAATGGTTAACGGTTGAAGATATTTTATGGTGAAACCCAATGGATGGCAGAATCACTAACATTGAAAGATTAATATCCAATATCTACGTTGAGCTAGCGACGTTAAACTTAGTGCTCAGTGGGAAGCAACCCTCTTGCTCTTTTCTCGTCTATTTATTTTGCTACATGATTGCATCTTAGTTTCATGTTCTTTTATTCGCATGCATCTTAGTTTAAATTTTACTACTAATTGGCATACATTCTATTTTATCGAGGTGCATTCTAGTTTTGTATTTTCTTTGTCAACATGCATTTTAGTATTGTGTATATATATATATATATAACAAAAACAATATGCACTACCACCATGACCGTTGTCCACCCACGGAGGATTGCGGTCCCTCGACACTGCACCCCCTGTAAATGTGCAACCCGAGCTACATTTACATTTCTTGCTGCATTCCAAGCAAGTTTTGCTTATTTTCTCTTGGTTCTTGCTTGCATCCCACCACATTTCCAACATCATGTAAGTAGTTTTGATTCTCATTTAGTTTTCTTCTTTTTTCAATCTATTTGTTGGTTTGATCTCTATATATCTAGTCCATGGATTGCTAGATACATTATTGTTTGCTCATGAACACCAACTGTTTGATGAAATGCCTCACCGAACTATTACACGTTAATGTCTAAATTTGCTTTAATTTCTATTTGTTGATCTCGAGCACACCACATGTTTGATGCAATGCCTCAACAATTTGCTACACATTTTATTATCTTGTTTGCTCACTTTGTGCTACACATTAGTGGTTGTTGTCATTTATTCATGGGGTGCATGCATGTTAGGCAACTAATGATCATGTTACAATGCCTTCGAATGTTTACTATGCACTTATTCAAGTTTTATACATGGCTGAAATTACTCATTCAAATGTTATTCATGAACATTCCTGTGCATTGCATTTTGATGAATCAAGTGTTTGCTTAAATTCCTCATTGAGCTTTTTTCAATTGAGCATGGCATGCCCATTTGCTTCTAGTCGTATGCCTTGATTATGATGGGTTGCATTCTCTTTTAGTTTTGATTACTGTTCCATGGGTATCACTTGAGCCTAATGCCACATTTTCCTTAAACAATTCATAATATATGTTGCACTCCTATGCTCCTATGAATCAGATGTGTTTGGATTGTTTATTATTTTATGATTTCAGGGCACCACGTACAAAGAACTCTACTGTTAGGTCTCGACGAGTGCCACAGCCAGCGGCACATGAAGACCAAGACTGTTTTAAATTAGCTGAAATAAAGAAAAAGTTTGAATATATTAGAACTTTATGACAACCAATTCCTGAGCGGGGAATCTATATTACCAATGATGAACAACAGCTGGGCATCGACCACACAGTGGCGTCACGACATTGGGAGTCCTTCATACGTTCACCTACCATGCCCACAGTCTTTATTGTGCAGGAATTCCATGTTAATGCTTAAGAGCGTGATGGCTCGTGGGTCTGGGTACGAAGCCAATGGGTCTCTTTTGATGTTGATTCCATTAATGCTCTATATATTATTCCTTCTGAGGTTCCTAATAATGTTTCTGCATATATGAATGAGAACTTTGACTGTGAGGAAGTGTTGAAGACTTTATGTAGGGAAGGAGCTTCTTAGAAGACTATATATATATATATATATATATATTTGAATTCTTTCATTACATATAGGTTATTTATTTATTTAGGGTTGATGCATGCGCATCTTTGTTTTAGCTCATGAACATGAGCATATAGAACATATAGGTGTCATTTAGGCTAGATTCATGCCATATTTTTGAAATTTTAACTAAGTGACCGATGAGATTGAAAATTCCTTGAGTGTGATAAGACAAAGAACTAGGGCACTTTCAAACAATCTATATGCTTGGTTTGTCCAAAATTTGACCTTGATAGAACTCTTTAGTCTTAGATAGATTGAGAATCCGAAAATTGAGGAAAGTGAGGAATGAAAACCAAAACACAAGTGGAGAGACTTTCCCACAAACTCTTGAAATAATCAAATCTATCTTGAACTCTACTTAGGAATGACTTTAGGAGGGAAATGATGTAGTCCATCATTGTTTGAGTTTTGGCCTAAAGGTCAGTCCCATAACTTAATAATCCTCTGCAGCCAATTTTGAGCTTTAAAGCTTATTTTCTTGTTATGAACCTAAATAGTATATACAATAAACACTCTATTCTTTTATGCATAACTCAATTGAGCCTATTTGTGTGTACTCATATTTATAATACTGCTTATTCTGATGATGTGAAAAAAGAAGGGATGCTGACATTGAGATACATATGTTTTCAATTTTTATTCTATTTTTTATTTTGTTTTCTTTAAAAAATAAAAAATAAAGGTCAAAGGTGGAGAGCATTGAATAAAGACGGACAAGAACACAAAGAACAAGATCGAAATCTAGTATGATCTTTACTTTATTTAATTCTTTGTTTGGTACTCTTTATAATATATCCCACTAAGTGTTTCTGTAACGACCCGTATTTTTGGACAGTTAGTCGACGGGTTCGATTTGTATTTTTTTGTATAAATTAATGAATTATAAATAAGAAATACATGATTATACAAAAATACGAAATTTTTGGCAATGATATTAATCAACATGTGTATTAAATGGTAATACATGATTTTTGGTAAAAGTATTAAGTAATAAGTGTATTACTTGAGGAATTAAAATAAATAAATA